>JAUCMX010000014.1:1107838-1117838 GCA_033459395.1 Hemibagrus guttatus | reverse complement strand
CCTGTTTTGAATTTGTGCATGAATGGAAACCAGATATTCTTAAAAAATCAGAACAATCCTAAAAAAATCTTTCCACTGCTCTGGAAGTGAAACGTGTGTGTGTGTGTGTGTGTGTGTGTGTGTGTGTGTGTGTTTTTTCGAGTCTCTACATGACCATTTGAGGTTGTTTTCCTTCAAAGAGACTCCTTCTCAGTTTTTGTTCCGTCTCAAGCCCCAAACAAAACTCTGGCATGAGTAAGAGTGAGAGAGTGAAGGGGATAAACTGTGACATGTAGCTAGAAACAGATAAGATGCACCAGGAGTAGACGAGAGGAATAAAAGACTCAGGGAATGCTTAGAAAAATAATCAGACAATTTAAATTTTATTGGAAAGGTTAATATTGTGTGAGCAATTCTACACTCACTGTGTGTGTGTGCGTGCACATGTGTGTGTTTACATTATCTTAAAAATCAATAAACGGTTTCCACAGTGAGTGTTTAAAACAAAACGCTAATCAATGCATGTAGCTTAGACACTGAACCTCACTTAAGGTGATCGGTGATGCCCCCTACAGAGCAGGTGGGGCTCAGGCCCTCGGTGATGCCCCCTACAGAGCAGGTGGGGCTCAGGCCCTCGGTGCTGCCCCCTACAGAGCAGGTGGGTCTCAGGCCCTCGTGCTGCCCCCTACAGAGCAGGTGGGGCTCAAGCCCTCGGTGATGCCCCCTACAGAGCAGGTGGGGCTCTGCCCCTCGGTGATGCCTGCGACAGAGCAGGTGGGGCTCTGCCCCTCGGTGATGCCCCCTACAGAGCAGGTGGGGCGCTGCCCCTCGGTGCTGCCCCCTACAGAGCAGGTGGGGCTCAGGCCCTTGGTGGTGCCCCCTACAGAGCAGGTGGGCCTCTGCCCCTCGGTGATGCCCGCTACAGAGCAGGTGGGGCTCTGCCCCTCGGTGATGCCCGCTACAGAGCAGGTGGGGCTCTGCCCCTCGGTGATGCCCCCTACAGAGCAGGTGGGGCTCAGGCCCTACAGAGCAGGTGAAGCTCAGGCCCTCAATGATGCCCCCTACAGAGCAGGTGGGGCTCAGGCCCTAGGTGATGCCCCCTACAGAGCAGGTGGGGCTCAGGCCCTAGGTGATGCCCCCTACAGAGCAGGTGGGGCTCAGGCCCTAGGTGATGCCCCCTACAGAGCAGGTGGGGCTCTGCCCCTCGGTGATGCCTCCTACAGAGCAGGTGGGGCTCTGCCCCTCGGTGATGCCCCCTACAGAGCAGGTGGGGCTCAGGCCCTCGGTGATGCCCCCTACAGAGCAGGTGGGGCTCAGCCCCAGAGATTTCAGACAGAAGGGACTGTTACCGTGACAACCGTAAATAACCACTAAATCAATATTTATACATCGTTGTCACAATTGTACTTATTACTTTAATTACACAGGAAGCTTTCAGGTGTTTCAAATAATACTAAATCTCTCTCTATCTCTCTCTCTCACATTCACAATCTGTCTCTCTCTCTCTCTCTCTCTCTCTCTCTCTCTCTCACACACACACACACACAATCTGTCTCTCTCTCTCACACACAATCTGTCTCTCTCAAAATCTCTCTCTCTCTCTCTCACACAATATGTCTTTCTCTCTCTCACAATCTCTCTCTCCCTCCCCCCCCCTCTCACTCTCTGTCTCGCTTTATTAACTGTATTTTAATCAGTATTCTGTCTCTTCTTCTCTTTCAGACTCTGAACCCTAAATGGAACGAGGAGTTTTATTTCAGAGTGAGTCTTTTTCTCCTTTTCATTCTTTTTATTTCCCCTGAGTGAGACTTCACAGGAAATCTAAAACCTCGCTCTCATTAAGTACCACAGGTGGAAATCACCTGCGCTGTCACAGAGCGGCTCTGTCTTATTATTATTGTTATTATTATTATTATTATAACTGATTGAAATGGTGTTAGTCTTTTGTCTGTATTAGATTTGGCTTTTTGCTGGTAAAGTACATTGTGTGTGTGTGTGTGTGTGTGTGTGTGTTTCAGTTTAACAAATGCACCTCTTTAATGAACTGATCTCACACAAACACCTCGTTGTGTCTGTGTGTGTCTGTGTATGTCAGGTGTGTCCTCAGAACCACAGGCTCCTCTTCGAGGTGTTTGATGAGAACAGACTGGTGAGAAACTTTTCCTCTTCTCAAACACTCTTCATCATCGTGTCGTGATGTCAATGGGATATTTCTGTGAGGGGGGAAAAAAGAATTCTGAGCTCTCTTCATCGCCGAAGCGTCTCCTCCTCATTAGTGTGTGAAACTGTAGCATTAGCATGCTCATTGTGTGTGTGTGTGTGTGTTGATAGAACATGTAGACAGACATGCTCAGTGTTTTGTTAGATCGGTTCCCTGAAATTATGTTAATATAATAGTCCGATAATCCACCAGTCAGGAAGCTGCTCAGTGCCTCAGGATGAAAATGCAGCTAGTCTGAACATAGGGGTGTGTGTGTGTGTGTGTGTGTGTGTGTGTGTGTGTGTGTGTATATGTGTTTGTGAGAGAGAGAGGGTGTACATGCCCATGTGTGTGTGTGAGATGACTGTTTTCACACATGGTACTTGTGTGTAAACTGTGTAATCCTAAGTACACAATTTGGCTGTGTGTGTAGGGGTGTGTGTGTGTGTCCTCTTGGCACTGTGTCAGTGTTGAGACTCTTCAGGCTCCGTGTGATGTCCTTATATGTCTGAGGAGTAGAAGTATCTCTCTCTCTCTCTCTCTCTCCCCATGACATTTTCTCTCTTTATCTCGGTCTCTCTTATATCTCACTTTTTTCTTGCTCTCTCTCTCTCGCTCATCCTATTTTATTCTCTTGATGCTATATTCTCAGTATTTCAGGCTGTGTGGTGTGAGATTCACCTCAGGGTGATAAACATCACATCGTTATATCATGTTGACTGTTTTGTGACAAATGCAGAGTATTTTATTTCCTTATTCCTTATCAGACAAATTTAGGAAAAGGGTGTAGGGGAATACACGACGCGCACCTCGATACGTGGTGTACGATACACGACGCGCACCTCGATACGTGGTGTACGATACACGACGCGCACCTCGATACGTGGTGTACGATACACGACGCCCCCGCCTCCGATAACGTAGTGTACGATACACGACGCGCGCCTCGATACGTAGTGTACGATACATGACGCGCACCTCGATACGTGGTGTACGATACACGACGCGCACCTCGATACGTGGTGTATGTATGAGCTCTGAGTAAATGAACAGGAGTCCCCATGGCCACTGTCCAAGAATTTAGTGGAAGCTCTTCCCAGAACAGTAACAGTACTAGTACTCTTTACAGTAACAGGAGAATAAACAGACTGGAAATTCAGTGCGAGTGTGATGCTAGGGGGTCCACATACTTTTGGCCTTTTAGAGTAGTGTATATGATACGGTCCACATCTCTATACATAGTATGTGATACAATACGACTGAGAAAATGTTGCTTGTAGCTATGTGGAAAACGAAGAGCATCCTTAATCCGAGTGAAACTGCAGCAGTCTGAGGCTTTACACACGGACGCTTAGCTTCCCATGCTAAACTAACGGCCGTAAGCCTTTTCGGCAACGTCGCCTTAAATATAGGGCACTGATCTAAATTCAGACAGCAGATGTCTGAATGAGAGAATTGAGAGAATTGTAAAGTTTTTTTTGTCTGAATAAATTACAAGAGGTTTTAAACCAGTTTGTTGTTGTTGCTGCTCATTTGGATAAATAAGATCATGTTTCAGAAGCCACCTGCTATCTGCTGAATGACGCGGCCGTCTGCGCTTTGGTTTTTGTGTTAATGAACATATTTCTAAAGCGGAAACACTTTTTTTTTTCTTTGTTTTTTTTAAAGACTTTGATTAGCTCCCAGCTCTTACTTCACTTCTCCACATGTCCTTGGTGTTTGGGACGAGAGAAAGAGAGAAGACGCAGATTTACGAGTTTGTGGAGAGTGTTTCCTGTCTCAGCTGTGATCTCTCTCTCTCTCTCTCTCTCTCTCTCTCTCTCTCTCTCTCTCTCTCTCTCTCTCTCTCATGGGGGCCGGCTGTGTCCTGACAGATCAGCGGCAGCTGACAGAAGGCTGTTTGGATCTCTGGGGTTGGTGGTAGGGTGTGTTTAAGAGGGACAGGAAGTATGTGCCATTTTTGAGGCACGTGATCAAGGCCATCCTACCGTCCCCTCGGCTTTCCTGAGTGCCAGGCGTCCTTATCCAATCACGCTTGGAATGCTGCTTGTCACTCTGGTTATTTCTGCTGCTTGTCACCAGCGAGGTGCAGCTCTAACAGGTTGCCAAATGGTAGTGGGCTGATATTTTTTTTCCCCCTCTATATCCCACCCCTTCCTTACACACACACACACACACACAAAACTCTCTCAGTCTCATTGGGAGTTTGTGGTCTGAACTTTGCAGATCTCTGGCAGTGCTTCTCTTGTTACTATGTGCTCCTGCTTTTTCTCTCTCCCAGCGAGCGAGGGAAGGCAAAAAGTAGAAGGGGGGAAAGTGTGTGGGTGAGCGAGCGCTGAGAGCCGATCAGACGCGTTTAAAGGGTGGGCAGGAGACGGAGTCAACTGGAAACAGACGGAGACGCGAGAATGTCTCGCCGGCTGCGCCTCTACTTTGGGTCCAACCGCAGCAACACAGCTCCAGAGTTTCAGGAACTCGAGTTTCAGGACGAAGACCAGAACACGCACAGTATTTCCACTGGAGCAGGAGCCATGCTTTTCCGAATGCGTTCGCAGAACCCGTTGCTTGAAGAAGAAGCTCCTGTTTCGGATGCTTTTTTGAAACGAAGCTCCTCCATGTTTATCCCGCAGCTCCAGGGTCAAGCGGAACTGCCAAGACCCACCAAGAGCTCTTCCATGCAGATCTCCCTCCAACGCTCCTCTACGCCTCAGGAAGATGTACAGTCCATGGATTCACCGCCAGGATACCCCCAGGATCCAGCTCCGGCTTACACCGAGCCTGATGAGAGCTGGTTATCTTCTCAATCTGCATCTTACCACAGAAGAGAAAGTCCAACACCTCCGTTTATGGATCAGACTAATCCTGGTGTGGACGCTGCCCAGCCCAAGAGGCGAGTTTTTTCCGTCAGGCCTTACGAGTTGACGAACGGTCACTCTTCTTTTGGAATCGACAATGAAAGTTCTCCAGGAATCAGCATCGGTGGGTTTTGTATCCAGCAAAGTGCCACCAACGGATCTGATGTCCAGCAGTTCAGGATAGTTCCCCACAGCCAGGATGGGCAAAACGGTGCCTGCCACTGGTCCGTTCAACCGACCACAGATCGAAATTCTGGCACTCGGAGATTCGTCTTCCAGCTTCAACAGGACAGGGGAAGAATCGTGACTACAAACGGTCAGACAGAGGTGACCCATCTCGGGTGTAAAGGTGGCCGTGAAGAACGATACCCTCGAATCCGACTCGAGAGGAGCACCTCTCAGCCCCTGCAACCCAGACAAGTTCCATCACGACCCGGATCTATGCCTAACCTTCATGCCTCCATCTCTGAGAGCGAAGTGGATGAGGACAGTGCTCAAGGCCACACCTTTAAAATCAGGAAAGAACAGGATCCCAGGCAGGCCAAGTTCAAGATATATTTCAGCCAAGGAGGTAACCACAGGTCTAACGCCACACAGGATGTTAGCTTTGGACAAGGACCTACCTGGAGCTGCCCGAAGGTAATTAGCACCAAAGGTCTAGAATTTCACCTTGTATGCTGTTTTCCGCCTGTTTATTGATTTGGTTTCTGTTGGAATGATACCAGTTTGAGATTAAACCCGGTGTCGGACCAGACGGCTGATTTTAATACATGATGCACTTTTTCCTTTTTTGTGTCTGGACCTGATGTGTTGTCAATAATTCACGGTATTAGTAGTTAATAAGTGGACGGTAAATGAGAAAAGCAGAGGAGATGAGGTAGGGGGTTTGGGGCTGTGTGATGGGGAAGGGGAAGGACTTTCTTGTAAGTAAGAAAGAATAAGAAATATGGGAAAGCAGGAGGAAAACTTAACCGCACGGTTTTTGGATTCTAAACCTCAGGCATTCAAAACTTTACCAACGGCATTTTCTTGAAAAAATTTCAAATGTACAAAGTAAGAGAAGAGGCAGTGGGAGTAAAGGAGCTGAAATGACCGCTGACAGATTTGTCTGCCTGCCCAGAAGGCACTCTTCAGCTTGGTAGATTTTTTTTCTGCTGGTTTTAAGAGCGAGCTGTTCTATCTTTAGACCTGCATCAAGTGCTGTTGTTGGGTTTTCAGATCAGCCCTTCTCCCTTGACTTGGGTCACCATACGCCTCAGCTGCTCTGTGGTCATTAAGGTCTAGGATACAGTTACAGCTAAAATGACCATAAAGACCTTTGACAAGCTGCGAGTATCAGGGCCAAAAAGGTTTAAAAGATGTTTGCGGAATATATCCAAGTCTAGACAATGCTTCTTTTTGTTGTCCGAGCGTAAAAACAGTTGTGCTAATACCCCAAGGCCTCCAGACGCTCAGGTTCTTTAACAACGGTGATGGATTTCAGAGCAGAGTGCTTCTCACTGAACGTTTCTGTTTGAGTTAAGAGCTCTGTAAATGACATTTCAGTAGTTTGAGGTCACAACCTGGCTGCGGCTTTCATATGAAGAGACAAAGACGGTTCTGGAAGCGAGGTATCTGGGAATCCCAGAGTCGAGTGTCTGTGATTATCCGGTTTCCTCTGCTGGGCTTTATTGGACTGCAGGTGTCTTCTCACTTCTTATCTTAAAGTGTTAGAATGTCAGAGTGAAGGCTTTTTGGATTAAAGCTCTGTGTCGAGCACTTGCAGGAAAATCATCAATGATGGAAAGACGTCATGAAGGAAAGTTACTGATACAACCCCAAAGTGTCTTATACCACTTAAACTAGCAGTTATATTATATAACAGTTATATTATATAACACCTGGTACTTTTTATCCATTTATGAATACATTTAATGTCTGTAAAACAGGTTAAGTTCTGTCATCACTTGTCACTGACACTGAAGCCTCAGAGCATTTCTCCATACAGAAGACTCCACCCTGTCACTGACCACACGCAGTCCCGGTGATTGAGCCGTTACTATAGAAACGACAACACGTTAAAAGGAGCTCATTAATACAAACCTGTGATTTGGACCGAATCTGAGTGGAGGGTTGGACGGTGCTGTGGAATCGTCTCGACCTTCTCCTGCCCACACGCGCGGTTGAAGCTGCAGGAACTTTTCAGATTTTGGCCGACGTTCTGCCAAGGCTCTCCGGTTTGACCGTGAGTTCAGTGGAAGATATGTGAGATATGTGTCCTCAGTGAACGAACGCTTTCAGATGCCGGAGGGGGTAGAAGACACTGAGGAGGAAATGAGCTGAAGGCTCACAGGTCAGGACAGGAACGGAGTGTAACAGGATGAGGAGTGAAAAATGGCTAGTGCTAGCACAGATATTACTGATGGTATTATTACTGATACTACAAATACTTCTGCTGCTGCTGCTAAAACTACACCTTCTCCACCTACTGATGCGTTTCTCTCCTGCAGATGCTCCTCAGAAAATAACCTTATTTTTTTTTAGCTGTATTTCACGAATATTTTGTAATATTAGAGTGTCTTTTTGGGCATCTTCTAGCTATTCCTCTGGAAATACGTTTTATTTAGCCTTGATGGCACATGCTAACGTTACTCTGCACTTCTGGCTGAGTTTGCAGTTTATGAACAATTTAATTCCTTTTGGTTCGAAGCAGGACGCATTAGCGGAGTATTAAAGACCTAATCGCTGGTCTGGACCGAACCTGGGCCACTTTATAATTAGTGTTTTACTGTTTAATCATTTTGGGAGATTTTCTCACAGGAGGAAAACGGTGATCTGGATGGAAATGAAATCAGGGATGATCTTGAATCCCATGCAGATAGACGGAGTTATGAGCTTTATTCCTGTAGGTCTGTGAGGGGATTTTCTTCTAATGGACATCGTTCCCAAGAGCTTCAACGATCCTCGTAACTCTTTCCTTCTCATTTCCTGTCATTACCATGGCGATAAGAATTTGTGGAAAGCAGTCTGAAAGAGTTTTCCTGATGTGATTTACTGATTTCTGCTTTATTTTAATTTTTTTAATGTGAAGATCATCAGTCTTTACACTCTGAGAGGTTCATCAGAAGCTTCACCCTGAATCTGATCTGCTGAAGTTTTGCTGAAACTGAAGGAAAACGGTGTTGATGATCTCAGTGTTATCTCACACATCCACACTGAGTGACCCCCCCCCTCTCTCTCTCTCTCTCTCTCTCAGCAGAGACTGAAGGCTCTTCTTAAGGTCCGTACAGAGGCTCTGTGTTCTCATTAACACACTAGACTTTGGTTTAAATGTCAAGCGAGGCTGGAAAAACAAAGTGCGGAAAGTGGGCTGAATGTCGCAGATTTTCTGACGGTCTCCCAGAGGAAAGTTCATTAGAGAGAAACAGGAAGTCCTGCTTTAAGGTCCAGCGTTGACGTTGAGCAGCTCCACTTGTCAGATCTTCATTTCCATATGTTCTCTATGGTGACAGATTTCTTGAATTGCGTCTCGGACCGGAGCGTATCGTCCAGCTGTGTAACCGGGGGGAAAAAGCGATGTTTACAACAAACAAATCAACTGAGGTGAAATGTAGCTGGTCAGCTGAGGCGTGTTCGCTATCTGCGGCTTCATTAATTTAGCTCTAAACCTACACTACATTGCCAAAAGTTTTGGGACACCCCTCCAATTCATTGAGTTCAGGTGTTGTTTTTCAGGGGTTGGACTCGGCCCCTTAGTTCCAGTGAAAGGAACTCTTAATGCTTCAGCATGCCAAGACATTTTGGACAATTTCATGCTCCCAACTTTGATTGGGGATGACCCCTTCCTGTTCCAACATGACTGCACACCAGTGCACAAAGCAAGTTTGTTGTGGAGGAACTTGACTGGCCTGCACAGAGTCCTGACCTCAACCCCATAGAACACCTTTGGGATGAATTAGAGCGGAGACTGTGAGCCAGGCCTTCTCGTCCAACATCAGTGTCTGACCTCACAAATGCGCTTCTAGAGGAACGGTCAAAAATTCCCATAAACACACTCCTAAACCTTGTGGAAAGCCTTCCCAGAAGAGTTGAAACTGTTTAGCTGCAAAGGGCGGGAAAATCCATATTACATTCATGTGCATGTAAAGGCAGACGTCCCAAAACTTTTGGTAATATAGTGTACGAGGTGAACGTAGAACGCTGGCAGAACCGGCGTGAAAATGACCCTGATTGTGTTTCTTTTATCACGAGATTTATTTTATTATTTAGGTTTCTGTGTGTTTGAGAGGAAAGGACATAATCCTGATTTTGCACATGTAAGCGTAGTGATTATGGTCATGTAGAAATTGGCCAATAGGAGGACGGCAAGCTCAGGACACGCCTCCGGATATGGTGGTGATGGAGAAACATGACAAAAAAATGCAAACAAATAGAAAATGTTATTGGGATTTGATGCTGTGTGTGTGTGTGTGTGTGTGTGTGTGTGTGTGTTTTTAAACCCGGTTTGTTCCACACACAGGCTCAGTCTGGTCACGATCGACACAAGAATGGGCTTTTACACTTCGGACAGGTAACATGACCTGAGGGCGGAGCTAGCGTTACTGCACACGCAGTAGATTAGTGTCACCATGTGGTTTCAGGGTGTGAGAGATTTCACGCGGTGATTTACACACGACCCCTGACCCACTGGACCTTTGACCTTTTCCCCCTCTTACACCCTCATCATTTCCTCACTGGAGTAATCATAAACTGGGTCTCTCTCTCTTTCTCTGTCTCTCTGCCCCCCTTCTCTCTCTCTCTCTCTCTCTCTCTCTCTCTCTGCCCCCCTCTCTCCCCTTCTCTCTCTCTTTCTCTCTCTTTCTGTCTCTCTGCCCCCCTTCTCTCTCTCTCTCTCTCCCCTTCTCTCTCTCTCTCTCTCTCTCTCTCTCTCTCTGCCCCCCTCTCTCCCCTTCTCTCTCACTCTCACTCACTCACTCACTTTCTCTCT
>JAUCMX010000014.1:1103521-1107338 GCA_033459395.1 Hemibagrus guttatus | reverse complement strand
TGCCCAGGCAGCAAAGCCGCTCGTGTGTGTGCGCGCTCATGTGAGTGAGTGCGTGGTGTGTGCGCGTGTGTGCTTGTGCGTGTGTTTGTGTATCAGCTCTTCATCTTTTCCTGATCTCATCTGCGACAGATCAGCTTCAGTGGCTCCTGAACCTCCATCATGGTTTAATCTGAGTGTTGAGTTCATGTGTGTGTGTGGTGTGTGTGTGTGTGTGTGTGTGTGTGTTTTTTATTTCAGTCCCTGCCATCGGGTTGGGAGGAGAGAAAAGACGCTAAGGGCCGAACGTATTACGTCAATCACAACAACCGCAGCACAACGTGGACACGCCCAATTCTCCAGGTACAGCATACCAACTTCTGACTCTCTCTCTCTGTCTCACTCTCTCTGTCTCACTCCCTCCCTCTCTCTGTCTCAAACTCTCTCTCTGTCTCACTCCCTCCCTCTCTTTGTCTCAAATTCTCTCTCTGTCTCACTCTCTGTTTCTTTCTCTCTCTGTCTCAAACTCTCTCTCTGTCTCACTCCCTCCCTCTCTCTGTCTCAAATTCTCTCTCTCTCACTCCCTCCCTCTCTCTGTCTAAAATTCTCTCTCTGTCTCACTCCCTCCCTCTCTCTGTCTCACTCTCTCACTATCTCTCTCTCCCTCTCTCTCCCCCCCCTCTCTCTCTCTCTCTCTCTCTCTCTCTCTCTCTCTCTTTTCCATCTCTGTTTGTCTTTCTCTGTGTTTGTTTCTCACAGTCTATCTCTTGTATATCTGTCTGGTTCTCTGCATTTGTGTCCTGTTTCTTTGTCTATTTCTCTCTCTGTCTTTGTCTCTTTTTTTTTTTGTCTGTTATTTTAGAACATGTGATAAAGTATGAAGAAAAGTTTGTGTAGAACAAATGATGACTGTGTGTGTGTGCATGTGTGTGTTGCTGTCATTAACCCCCTCCTCTCCCTCCTTTCCCTCTGCTAGCACACTGAGGATGGAGTCAGTTCTCCTGCAGGAGCTGTGGGAGGCGCTGTAGCTACTACACCTTCATCCAGCGGTCATCTTAGTGAACCCCAAATGCGCCGACCTCGTAGCCTTAGTTCCCCCACCGTCACCCTGTCCACTCCTCCAGAGGTGAGACCCGTCTGTCTGACCAGCTCTTTCTGTCCTCTCAGATCCCATACATTATTCTCCGTCTGTTCTTTTTTTCTTTCTTTTCATACGGGTTTCCCCTGTTACCGTATTTCCTGGATTATAAATCTCTCATACGCTCTCCTCAACTCTCTTCTGTCTGATCTGCTCCATCAGAGAAACCGCCTGAAGGAATTAATAAAGCTCTGCTGCATCACTCTCTGTAGGTAGAGATAAAATGAGGGGTCGTTTAAATGGCATTGTGGGTAATGTTTAGGGGCTGACGTCTGTCCTTGGAGGATTGGAAATGACCGAACATAAACAGAATGTAGCACACGTTGTTATTATTATCATCATCATCATTATTATTATTATTGGGGCACGGTGGCTTAGTGGTTAGCACGTTTGCCTCACACCTCCAGGGTTGGGGGGGTTTGATTCCTGCCTCCGCCATGTGTGTGTGGAGTTTGCATGTTCTCCCCGTGCCTTGGGGGTTTCCTCCGGGTACTCCGGTTTCCTCCCCCCCGTCCAAAGACATGCATTGTAGGTTGACTGGCATCTCTAAATTGTCCGTAGTGTGTTATTGCGTGAGTGAATGAGAGTGTGTGTGTGTGTGCCCTGCGATGGGTTGGCACTCCGTCCAGTGTGTATCCTGCCTTGATGCCCAATGACGCCTGAGATAGGCACAGGCCCCCGTGACCCGAGAATAGATCGGATAAGCGGTAGACGATGAATGAATGAATTATCATTTTTATTGTTATTATTATCATTATTATCATTATCATTATTATTATTATTACCATTATTATCATTATTATTATCATCATTTTTATTATTATTATGATCTTCATTATTATCTTTATTATTATTATTATTATTATTTTACCATTATTATCATTATTATTATCATCATTTTTATTATTATTATTATTATGATCTTCATTATTATCATTATTATTATTATTATTATATTATTATTATTATTATTATCTTCATTATTATCGTTATTATCATCATCATTATTATTTATTATTATCATCATCATTATTATTATTATTTTTATCATTATTATTATTGTTATTATTATCATTATTATCATTGTTATTGTCATCATTATTATTATTATTATTATTCGTATAGCTGCCAGAACAACAAGCCGCTAAAGTGCAGAATAATGAATAAAAATAAATAGAATTTCAGGGAAATATAGTAGTTCTTATTCACAAGCTGTTTTAAAATATTCAGAAATAAAATACTTCATCTCTCATGCTCCTCAAGTTCTGTTTTTCTCCTTCTGGTGACATTCACTTGCCAAATTCTGATCTTTTTTTTTCCTATCGATCATGTTCGGTACACAGATATAATTCAGTCATCAGACGTCTTCGTTTTTTTCCCGCCTCATCTGTTCCAAACTGTTTAACCAAATTTCTATTGATTTCCATCCTCTCTTCTTCTGTTAACGTTCCAGCAGATTTCCGTACTGTTATCTCCCCATCACATGAGCATGATGGATTAACACTGCTTTCTCCAAGAAGTTGAAAAAACAATAATAATCCATCCAAAGCTGCTTCAATCCCCGAATAATTCCGGCGCATGAGCAGCAGGTCGTCTTTTTTTGGAGGGTGGCAAAATTTTTTGCAGTTTGAAAACTGCTTTGTTTTCTGACCTGCTGTAAAAGCTCTCGCTCTCTCAACACCGACTCTTGTTTTCAATCATTTTGAGCCCTGAAGGTCGTGCCCTGGGGCGTGATTATGAAATCGTGCATTGCTGTGTGTGATGAAGTGATCTGTGCAGCTGTTGTACATATCAGGTTTGATTCATCATCACTGTGTGTGTGTGTGTGTGTGTTTTTGCGCACTAGTCAGCGTGCGTACACTTTTTTTCCTCTCCTTCTTGGCAGAAGGCCTTCACCGGCCGCTGTGTGAAACCTTTTCCCTCGGCGTCAGCGCTGCTCGGCCATTTGCTGCTAGCGAGGCGTGCCAGGTCCGACGTCCCCGTTCTTCACAGAAACTCAGAGCCTCGACGTCTCCGCTTTCCTTCTTAATCAGCTTCTAAAAGCTTCATGTCACTCTGCTCAAACAAAACACACAAAAAAAACACTCGCACAGGCAGTGACGCATCAACAAACCACCCAGAAATTATTCTTTTTTTTTTTTTTTTTTTAACCAAGTGTTTGTGATGAACAGTATCAGGAGGCGGGGCCATGTGAAGTGGGCAGGGCAAAGTGAGCCGCATAGTAGTAATAGCAGTAAGAGCCCTGAATTGACGTGTCTCTGATCTTCACAGGGAGCCAATAGCACGCCGCTTCCTCGGGTGGTGAAGGACACGCTGTCGAACCCGCAGTCGCCTCAGCCTTCACCCTACAGCTCGCCCAAATCTCAGCACAAGGTCACTCAGAGCTTCCTCCCCCCAGGGTGGGAGATGAGGATCGCCCCCAACGGACGGCCGTTCTTCATCGACCACAACAGCAGGACAACCACATGGGTGAGACACGGACACACACGCGCACACACACAACAGCGCACTTTTCCTCTATAATCACTCTGTTCTGAGTCGTTATGTAATCAGATGTTGGAGCTCCGTATAGAAAAAGCGTAACCATGGCAACAGCAACAACCCCCAGTTATTCGCCTTAAACAGTTAACTTCTCAAACTGTTCACGCCGATTACATCCAGCGCACAGACGGACAGTGTTTGTGTTACTATGGTAACGTTTTC
>JAUCMX010000014.1:1098521-1101021 GCA_033459395.1 Hemibagrus guttatus | reverse complement strand
TGTACCTGCATCTCCCCCACACTCTGGTCAACAGTGGTGTGTTATGTGATCTCTCAGGTCATGTTGTTCTGCAACACTACGGTGTCACCTGTGTACACACACACACACACACACACACACACCCCCCCCTGCTGGGATTAGCAGGTGTATCATTAAGAACTGTTATTATTTCCTTCTCTATAAACACTCATGTTTTTTTTTGTCGTGTCATTTCTGAAGAAATATTTTTTATCACATTAAACATTTAAAAAAAAACTAAATCAGGAACAAATAAACGTAAGAGAAAAAAAGGATTCATTTTACACGCGAGGAAATTCGACCCTCAGTGTTTTCTTTACACAGCCCCCCCCACACACACACACACACCTTTTTTCCTGCTCCTGTGGTTTAATGAAGGCGTTTCAGTGTGATTTTAACACACCCGTTGTCATGGCGATGCTCAGAGGCCCTGTGTGTCCAGCTCACTGTTCTGTGTTTTTCTGTCAGACACCAAGAACACACAGTGGGAGGACCCTCGACTACAGAGTCCAGCTATCACAGGACCGGTCAGTCTCTCTCTCTCTGTCTCTTTATCTCTCTCTGTCTCTCTCTCTTTCTCTCTCTCTCTGTCTCTCTCTCTTTCTCTCTCTCTGTCTCTTTATCTCTCTCTGACTCTTTCTCTCTCTCTGTCTCTCTTTCTCTTTCTCTCTCTCTCTCTCTCCTCTCTCTTCTCTTTCTTTCTTCTCTCTCTCTCTCTCTCCCCCTCCTTCTTTCTCTTTCTCTCTCTCTCGAAAACACTCACTGTGTGTGTGTGTGTGTGTGTGTGTGTGTGTGTGTGTGTGTGTGTGTCTCCTCCTCAGGCCGTGCCGTACTCGAGAGAGTTTAAACAGAAGTATGATTATTTCAGGAAGAAGTTAAAGAAGCCGGTAAGATGCAACACAAATTCTCAGATGATATTCAAAAAAATTTTTTAAAAATTCGGGGAAAAAAAAACATTGCAACACGTGTGTGTGTGTGTGTGTGTGTGTGTGTGTTTTCCCCCCAGACGGACATTCCTAACCGTTTCGAGATGAAGCTGCACAGAGGCAGTATATTCGAGGAGTCCTACAGACGGATCATGTCTCTGAAGAAGCCGGACTTTCTGAAGTCCCGCCTCTGGATCGAGTTCGAGTCGGAGAAAGGGCTGGACTACGGGGGCGTGGCCAGGGAGTGGTTCTTCCTGATCTCTAAGGAGATGTTTAACCCTTATTTTGGGCTGTTCGAGTACTCTGCTACGTGAGTGTCTCATTCATTCATTCGTCTAGTGCTATTTTTATTCCTCATGATACTGAAGCAGAGTATATGCAACTCTCGCCATGATATTTATACACGGGGGGGTGTGTGTGTGTGTGTGTGTGTGTGTGTGTGTGTGTGTGTATGGAAATTTCACAATTAGTCGCTGGAAGGAGGAATAAAATGGTGGGAGGAATCATAAACAATAATACACTGATTGCGTAAGATAAACAAAATGAGCTGTGATGAGTGTGAGTGAATGTTAATAATAAAAATAATAAAATACAGGCACGTGCGTTTATAAAGTCTTTATAAACGCGTTTGTGTATTAAATAAAAGCAGCGCTGTGGAAAATGTCCTCTAGTGGCTGTATTTTGAATTGCAGTGAAAACCCTGATAACCTCACACCCTCTCGGTTGGAGTTCCTGCTTTGGGTGGAGTTCATTTCAGGGCCAGAAATATAGATCTCAGCTGAGATCAGCTCATCCTGACCTGAACAGAGAGCACAGAAATATTTTACAGTGTTTTTTCATCTTTCTAAGAAATCTTAAAATTTTTATATATATATATACATATGGACAAGTGTAAGGACTTGAGCGAGTTTGACCAAAAAGGGCCAAATTGTGATGGCTAGACCACTGGATCAGAGCATCTCCAAAACTGCAGCTCTTGTGGGGTGTTCCCGGTCTGCAGTGGTCAGTATCTATCAGAATCGTTAAAGTATCGTTTAGGTCCTGTAAGTATCCTATAAGGCCCTGGAGGCCCCACCTCGCAACTTACAGGACTTAAAGGATCTGCTGCTAACATCTTGGTGCCAGATCCCACAGCACTCCTTTAGGGATCTAGTGGAGTCCATGCCTTGACGGGTCACGGCTGTTTTGGTAGCAAAAGGGGGACCGACACAATATTAGGTATTAAATCGGTGTATATGTAGACATATAAAACACTCAACACTTTAGCGTGGGTTTATTTTATTTATTTGTGTAGTTTTTGCGCCTGTGTAACCGTGTGGTGTTTTGTGTTGTTTGTGTACAGAGATAACTACACACTCCAGATTAATCCGAACTCAGGGTTGTGTAACGAGGATCATCTCTCGTACTTCAAGTTCATCGGGCGAGTAGCGGGCATGGCGGTCTACCACGGCAAGCTGCTGGACGGTACGTTAGAGAGAGAACATGAACATGAGGGGAGATGGTGTAACTCTACTGAAACACTAAAGTCACATCTGTGTGTCGGCTCGATCCTCGGG
>JAUCMX010000014.1:943521-1093521 GCA_033459395.1 Hemibagrus guttatus | reverse complement strand
ATCCGGATGATCTTATCACGTCGGCGTTTGTATCGATAATGTACGTGGTTTACAATTTTAGGTTTAAAAAGAAAAAAAAAATGAATAAAGGAATAAAGGAGTAGTGCATGGCGAGCTGGCCGAGCTGTAATGGGGTTATGGCTGACTCCCTGATCAGTGTGTTTTAGTGCTCAGAAAACTGGCATGAACATGCGTGAATGTCGTGTTATGGATATGATTACGTAGTAATTAACGCTGTGTTCCTGCGCCCCGGGACTGCCGGGGAAAAACCCAGACGCCGTGTAAACGACGCTTTTCTTCACAAGTGTATTATTAATATTATTACCATTATTATGCTGTTTGTACATTTTTTGGAGGGTTGAGGAAGAAAAACAAACAAACGTTTAACTGAGTCACTGTATGTATTAAAGCTTCTGTAAGTATTAACAGCATGAATGAAGAAGATGTGAATGTTCTGACTGCTGCAGATTTTTACTACTTAAACTCCTCTTTCTGTCACTGTTTCCTTTGATTTCTTTCCTCCTTTTTATTTATGTCCATTCTAACATCACTAAAAGCTGTAAGGGCACTTTATTGGTCACTCGCGAGCCTCGTGGGTCGACGTTTTTTTCTTTTTTGTTTCTCTTTTATTAAAATTAACTTGAATGTGACTTTGCTATAATATCTATGATACCTTTTCTGTTTCGAGCACTCAAACGACACGGTGCAATACTCTCGTCTGCTTTCTTCCTGACCCTCGCTCCGGTGTGGCAACACCTGATCCGGGGTCAATTTTACCCCTCAGAGTCATAATTATGTGGATCAGGACTGTAAAAAAGATTCAGTGTGGTTCTGAAACATTGTCTCTGAAGCAGTTTCTTTGAATCAGATTCCTTGATTCAATTTCTCTGAATCAGATTCCCCAAATCAATTCTTCTAATTAGATTCCCTGAATCATTTTCTTTGAATCTGGTTCTTTGAATCAGATTCCCTGAATCAATTTCTCTGAATTAGATTCCCTGAATCAATTTCTCTGAGTTAGATTCCCTGAATCAATTTCTCTGAATTAGATTCCCTGAATCAATTTCTCTGAGTTAGATTCCCTGAAACAATTTCTCTGAATTAGATTCCCTGAATCAATTTCTCTGAGTTAGATTCTCTGAATCATTTTTGTTCAAATCAGGTTCTCTGAATCTGTTTTTCTGAGCCTTTAATTTTGCTCACTCGGTTTCTGTATTTTTCTTTTCTGCCACTCAGCGCGTGGCTCGGCCGATTTCTGATCTTATCTGATGTTATTGTTCTCTTTCTTTTTTCTCTTTCGCGCTCTCTCTCTTTTGTAGAGCCTGTTGTTTTTGTATTGATGGGGAATGTTCACCCTTGCCATTCGTATAACTTGGTTCAAATTAAACTGAGGAATGAAACTCTTCTGTTTCTGTCTGGATTTATTTTTTCTGTATACTGTATAATCCACACGTCCACTGTGTAGATGAATCATTGCTGAAGTCCAGCGGATAGACACAGTCCACACTGAGGAACTGTAAAGAAGCCTAAACTCCTCCAGGTGAAGTGCTGACAGTGGAGATCCCTTCCATAAATAATCCATGAATAACACATACAGACGTGTGA
This sequence comes from Hemibagrus guttatus, assembly GCA_033459395.1. Classification (NCBI taxonomy): domain Eukaryota; kingdom Metazoa; phylum Chordata; class Actinopteri; order Siluriformes; family Bagridae; genus Hemibagrus; species Hemibagrus guttatus. The sequence goes on along the minus strand of JAUCMX010000014.1, from coordinate 1,091,916 downwards.
AGGCTTCATTCCTTTTCAGTAATGGACTGAGACTCGAGCTGCAGGAAAAACTCCAAACACTCACACACAACTTCCTTTCCTTCCTCTCATAAACTCTAATGAACAACTTTAGGACCTGGGATTGGAACTCACAACCTTCCCAGCAGCACTCCAACACCTTCACCACTAAACTACCACATCCCACATCATGCTCTCGAGTGTGATGGAGGAAAGTTTATTGTGGGTTTGTGTAGAGGTTTGTTTAGAGGAGTGTGTAAATGTTTGTTTAGTGGTTTGTGTAGATGTTTGTGCAGATGATTGTTTAGATGTTTGGGTAGATGTTTGTGCAGAGGATTGTGTAGATGTTTTTGTAGAGGTTTGTGTAGATGTTTGTGCAGATTGTGCAGAGGATTGTTTAGATGTTTGTTTATATGTTTGTGTAGATGTTTGTGCAGAGGTTTGTTTAGATGTTTGTGCAGAGGTTTGTTTAGATGTTTGTGCAGATGTTTGTTTAGATGTTTGTGTAGATGTTTGTTTAGATGTTTGTGCAGATTGTAAAGATGTTTGTGTAGAAGTTTGTTTAGATGTTTGTGTAGATGTTTGTGCAGATTGTATAGATGTTTGTGTAGAGGTTTGTGTGGAGGTTTGTTTAGATGTTTGTTTAGATGTTTGTGTAGATGTTTGTTTAGAGGATTGTGTAGATGTTTGTGCAGAGGATTGTGTAGATGTTTTTGTAGAGGTTTGTGCAGATTGTGTAGATGTTTGTGCAGATTGTGTAGATGTTTGTGCAGATTGTGTAGAGGATTGTGTAGATGTTTTTGTAGAGGTTTGTGTAGATGTTTGTGCAGATTGTGTAGAGGTTTGTGTAGATGTTTGTGCAGATTGTGTAGATGTTTGTGCAGATTGTGTAGATGTTTGTGCAGATTGTGTAGAGGATTGTGCAAATTGTGTAGATGTTTGTTTAGATGTTTGTGCAAATTGTGTAGATGTTTGTGCAGATTGTGTAGATGTTTGTTTAGATTTTGTGTAGAGGTTTGTTTAGATGTTTTGTAGAGGTTTGTGTAGATATTTGTGCAGAGGATTGTTTAGATGTTTGTGTAGCTGTTTGCAGATTGTGTAGATGTTTGTGTAGAGGTTTGTCTAGATGTTTGTGTAGAGGTTTGTTTAGATGTTTGTGTAGAGGTTTGTCTAGATGTTTGTGTAGATGTTTGTGTAGAGGTTTGTTTAGATGTTTGTGTAGAGGTTTGTCTAGATGTTTGTGTAGATTGTGTAGATGTTTGTTTAGAGGATTGTGTAGATGTTTGTGCAGAGGATTGTGTAGATGTTTTTGTAGAGGTTTGTGCAGATTGTGTAGATGTTTGTGCAGATTGTGTAGATGTTTGTGCAGATTGTGTAGAGGATTGTGTAGATGTTTTTGTAGAGGTTTGTGTAGATGTTTGTGCAGATTGTGTAGAGGTTTGTGTAGATGTTTGTGCAGATTGTGTAGATGTTTGTGCAAATTGTGTAGAGGTTTGTTTAGATGTTTGTGTAGAGGATTTGTTTAGATGTTTGTGCAGATTGTGTAGGTGTTTGTGTAGAGGTTTGTTTAGATGTTTGTGCAAATTGTGTAGATGTTTGTGCAGATTGTGTAGATGTTTGTTTAGATTTTGTGTAGAGGTTTGTTTAGATGTTTTGTAGAGGTTTGTGTAGATATTTGTGCAGAGGATTGTTTAGATGTTTGTGTAGCTGTTTGCAGATTGTGTAGATGTTTGTGTAGAGGTTTGTCTAGATGTTTGTGTAGAGGTTTGTTTAGATGTTTGTGTAGAGGTTTGTCTAGATGTTTGTGTAGATGTTTGTGTAGAGGTTTGTTTAGATGTTTGTGTAGAGGTTTGTCTAGATGTTTGTGTAGATTGTGTAGATGTTTGTGTAGAGGTTTGTGTAGATGTTTGTGTAGAGGTTTGTTTAGATGTTTGTGTAGATGTTTGTGTAGAGGTTTGTGTAGATTGTGTAGAGGATTGTGTAGATGTTTGTGTAGAGGTTTGTGTAGATGTTTGTGCAGATTTTGTAGATGTTTGTGTAGAGGATTGTTTAAATGTTTGTGTAGAGGTTTGTGTAGATGTTTGTTTAGATGTTTGTGTAGAGGATTGTGTTGCACTAATTTCACACCTCAGTCATCAGAACACTGCTGAAGTGCAGGAGTAGAATAACTTTATAACTATAAGTGATGGTGTTAGCGTTAGTGTTAGCATTAATGTTAGCAGTCGCATAGGTCTGGTGTCAAGGTGATTTGTGCGCTTACCCCACAGTGGACAGATCTGCCCTGACAGGTCAAAGGTCACGTCAGTCTTGTGGGTGTATGATAACACTGCGACAGTTTTGACCTTGTGGAGATTTTTGGCTTTTTTCTTCTTTCTTTTAAACAAATTTCAGGTAAAGTGTGTGTGTTTATTGTTTTAGATTCTGTATTCTATGAGTGTGTGTGTGTGTGTGTGTGTGTGTGTGTGTGTGTGTGTGTGTTGAGAGGTGAAGGGAACTCGGTTCGTTCACACACACACTCAGTCGGTTATCAGTTTCAAGGACGAGTAAATAAAAGCAGCTCGGGACATTTTATCAGACGCTCAAACATTTCCAGCCAAACCTCGGAAAAAATTCAGGGAAACTCCGAGGCCCAGGCGTAGCGGCGGCTCGGTCAGGGTGCACTGGTCACACTTCTGAGAAATGACCCTACAAAATTCATCTCATTTGTGATTTTCTACCCTGAATTTCACGCCAAAGAAACCCCACAAACTCAGACTTCAGCTGAAGGAGTGCAGCGGTCCAGCTCTTATTTACTGACCACTTGTTTATCTGTTTGTTTACGTTCTTAGCCATCATTATATTGTATTAAAATCTGCTTATAAATGGATAAAAGTTGTACTCGTAATGTTTAGTAAAAGTGTGTTAGGAAAATAATCAATCAGCTCCCTCACATTAGCTTGTAGCATAGCGCCTATGTGGCTAATCTTAAAGCTACTATGTCCGCTCTTCTGCTAAGACACGTAATAAAGAAATCTGAACCATTTATTCATTACAAACCTGCCTTTAATTTATAAAACTCCTCTTTCACCTCCAAATTCAATTAATCACTCACTTTATTCAGCTGTTTTTACGCTAGAATGCTAGCTGTAGATATTAGGCACATCAGCAGTGGACATTAGCATGTTCAGGCTAGTTAGCGTGTTAGTTGGAGGTGTTATTAGCATGTTAGAGATTAGTCATGCATGTTAACATTTTAAGGCTGCTTAATATTTTAGTTGTATACTTTTTAAAAGGGACTTTATTATGCTAGCGATTGCTTTAGTGCTAGTTACTGTGATAGTAAAATATACTACACTAGTTAAGGTTTCAGTGGTGCATTTTAGTGAGTTAGCGTGTGCTACTGGTTCTGGTTGACATTAGTAGTAAGTGTTCATATGTTGGTAGTTTATGCTAGCAGGTGATATTAGTTAAGTATGGTTTTAGTATTGAGTTGGTAGGTTGTAGCTGGTTAGCATGGTAAAGTTGTAATCATTTGTAAGTTAATAGTTGTCATTGGTTAAGGCTGTAGTATAGTATAGTGTAATATTTATTACCCGTGGATATTAGATTGTTATGGCTGGTTAGTATGCTAGTAATGGAGGTTGGTATGATGCTGGAGCTTATTAGAGCTGGTTAGTATGCTAGTAATGGAGGTTAGTGTATTGCTTGAGGTAATTAGTAAGTTAGAGCTGGTTGGTATAATGCCTGAGGTTATTAGAGCTGGTTAGTATGCTGGTAGTAAATGTTATTATGGTTCACTCTTTAGTGATGCGTGTTTGAGATGTACATCTCCAGCGGACGAGTAAGATGTCACAGCTGGTTAGTATTTTAATAGTTAGTAGTTTTAGGTCAGTGTGTATGCTAGTAACAGATATTAGTTTATCACTAGATGACGTGTATAAGTCAGTTAGTTTATGTTAGTAGTGCATGTCAGTATTTTAGGGCTGGGTTTGTGTGTTAGTGCTGAATGCTCGTCAGTTAGCATTAGCTCAGATGGTAGCAGTGAATGTTGTAGACTTGTGTAATGTGTAGTTTAGTGACTGAGTGATATCAGAAGGTTCTCTCTCTCTCTCTCTCTCTCTCTCTCCCTCTCTCTCTCTCTCTCTCTCTCTCTCGGTGGGGTTGGGGTTTTTGGGTGAGTGACCTGCACTCCACGTTGTGAGCTGATCAATAGCGCTCAGAGCTTATCTCCCTCTTCCATTTACTGTTTGACTAAAAGCCTCGGAGGCCACATAAAGAGGATCAGAAGGGAACAGAGCGACCTGAACTTAGCTCATTTCATCCAAACGAAGCACTGCAGTTTCCTCCGAGCGCTCGGACGATCGCTGCTGTAGAGACAGTTGTGAAGACTGCTGGAATTTGTAAATGTACTGAGGGTAATGACCTTTTAGTTTTTTGGGGGTTTTTTCGAGGCTTTTTCTTACATTACATCAGCGTTACTTCTGTTAGTTAGTGATCACACGCATGCCGCGGAGAACCCAGAGCTTGACGACGGCCATCTTTTGAATCGGATCCACAGGTGTGTTGAAATTTTCGACTTGATCATCAAATTTTTATTCATTTATGAATCCCTTAGTGATATTTAGTACATTCCTCTGTAAAAGAGAAACTTGTCATGACAAAAGATATGAAAGTATATTAATGTTTACAATATTTTATACCAAAAAAAAAACAATCTTGAGCAATATCTCTGTGGGTTTTCCCCCCAAAATAGGAAGGAATAGGGTTACGTTTAGTTCGTCTGCTCTACGATGTTCCGTATCCGTATATTGCATTGATTTTTCACGTTGAATTTCATGATTCTATTTAAAAATCAGTGTGTATGTCAAATTTATGGTTTAATTCACGTCATGAGAGAATTTTTAATGAAGATCCTCAAATTTAAAGGCAAAAGTCTTTAGTGGCCAGTCGAGCTCAGTCATGCAGTCAGGTCTGTAAGAAAATCAAACAGCTGTTACGGGAAAACAATCAACGACAGTGACGTGTGATGGGGCGGAGTTACTACACCCACCATGAGGTTGATTATTTTCCTCTAACATCACCTCCTCAAGTGTTTTCTAACACTTTTATAACACCGCAATTCAGCAACATCTCTGACACCGGAGACTCCTTCCATATCTCCTTCATAACATCCCACAGTTTAGTCTTTATTATCACTGGAGCGTCTGCTGTGAATGAGCCGTTACTATAGAAACGTATCAGAGCAAGGACATTAATAGGAAAAAAAAGTGATAATGTCAGAGCCGCTGTTATGGAGAATTAATCAACATCTGACCACCAATCAGAATGCAGAATTTGACAGCACTCTGGTATCATGATGCTCGTTAAAATGCTTGGATGATTAATGTAAATATCAGTTTAATGTGTTTCTCTCTCTCTCTCTCTCTCTCTCCAGGCCCTGTATGTGTGTGTGTGTGTGTGTGTGTGTGTGTGTGTGTGTGTGTGTGTGTGTGTGTGTGTGTGTGTGTTTCCTCTCTCTCTCTCCGCAGCTATGGAGTGTGACAATGGTGTTTGTGTCATGTCCAATCAAACGCCATTATCACACTAAATAACTACGGTGTGACCTTCAGTCCACACACACACACACGCACCTCATCAGCAGGACGTGAACTGACCGAGTCGTTGTGGCTGTGAGATTCATCAGTGTGTCATGTATGTGAATGTGTGTCATCTAACCTTTACTCTCAGGACCACATCCATGAGCCGTGTTGACATCAGTGTTATCTCTCTAATAGACAGATAAAAATAGTTGTGTGTGTGTGTGTGTGTACAGCATGTGATGATAATGTAATACCTGTTTAATTATACTTCAAATGCATACACAATGCTATCATTGTGTATGTGGAACATTTTGCCGTATCATGTAACTGAGCCTGCAGACTAAATATAGCCACTGCTTCTGATCAGAGTTCTGGGCTCTGATTGGTGGATCAGGTGTTGATTAATTCTCTCTAACAGCAGCTCTGACTGCAGCGCAGCTTTATATTAATGTGTTCATTCTGATATGTTAACATTTCTATAGTAACACAGAAGATATAATTGTGATGTGTCTAAAAGCCGTCATTGATAAGTTGTATGTGGCCTAGTATTGATATTAGTGCACTAAGTACTGAAATTTGTTACTAGGTAATTGCCATTTAATAATAAAACAATACTACTACTTACTTATTTTAGGTCAAGTTTCTACATAAATATGTACTTCATATCACAAGACCAGACATGCAGCAGCCATACCTGACATTTTCCATGTAATTACTGCACAATAATTCAACCACCAGGAAATTGAATGAAGTTACTAAATAAAGCTACTAAATAATCCTAGCATTCAAAATCAGTAGTAAATCTTGGCAAACTGATCACATTGTGACCTTATTGCTCTCTTCACACTGCAACATGACTCTTGTTCCATTTAGCTTTGGCGTATCTGTGAACCTGCAACTCGATCTACAGAAAACCGAGCAGGAAAATCCTCGTAGGACAATCAGGTCGCAGAATATCTGTCTTAAGCCAGTTGTTTAACGCAGGCTTGATGTGAGCTTGTTGTTCCTGTGGGTGAAATGTCAAGTGGTCATCTTTTGCTCCGCCTTCAGGTGAAAAGAGAACGAGCAAGAAGATGTTTGATAGCCAGAACATTTTCATCCCGTGGTGACGTGTCATTCATTATGAAAATGTTGTTCTTGCTTTGGATAGATGAATGTCCTGAGCTCTAATGTGGCCATGAGAGTAAATAAACCATTTACAAACAAGAAGGATTTAATGAATGAGAATTATTCAAAGAATACAGTTCATTTCAACACAAAAACTTTTTCTCCTTGGCCAGATTTGTCATGAGGGTCATCACATTTGCACAAATAAATAAATACAATTTTTGCAGATGGCAAATAATTCAGGCGGCGCTGCTGCACGTGGCCGGCGTGTGTATAAGGTTTCAGAACATCAGGCGTCTCTGGAAACCTGGCCGAGGTTCACGTTCTTTCTGATGCAGAAGGACAGCTGGCTTTATCGCTCAGCAGGAGATGTTTTTATTGCCACCATGACACTTTCCTCAAACTACCGCACACACACACACACACACACACACACACACACACACAAACAAACTGTACAAAAGGTACTTTGTAGTTCAATGAGTTGCTGTTTAAAAGTGAATATAAACTATGTATAACAAAATGAATATAAATATCAGCCACAGTACAAAGGTCAGATCATGACTCCTGTGATTCAGGTACATGAACTGTTCACTTTATCAGATTTAACATTTACCTCATGAAACTTCCTGAATGTGATTATAGGAACAGTTCAGCCAAAAATCCAATGCACCCATTATAAAAATAGTTTATTGTACTTTGGGCTAAATTGTTCCTAAATGATACTGTGATAATATGCAGTTTGTCAGATTTATGGATTACATACTGACTTGCTGCATATCTATATCATCGATGTACGACACAGCTGTATATCATCACCATATGACACAGCTGTATATCATCACCATATGACACAGCTGTATATCATCGCCATATGACACAGCTGTATATCATCGCCATATGACACAGCTGTATATCATCGCCATATGACACAGCTGTATATCATCGCCATATGACACAGCTGTATATCATCGCCATATGACACAGCTGTATATCATCACCATATGACACAGCTGTATATCATCACCATATGACAGCTGTATATCATCGCCATATGACACAGCTGTATATCATCGCCATATGACACAGCTGTATATCATCGCCATATGACACAGCTGTATATCATCGCCATATGACACAGCTGTATATCATCACCATATGACACAGCTATATATCATCGCCATATGACACAGCTGTATATCATCGATGTACGACACAGCTGTATATCATCACCATATGACACAGCTGTATATCATCACCATATGACACAGCTGTATATCATCGCCATATGACACAGCTGTATATCATCGCCATATGACACAGCTGTATATCATCACCATATGACACAGCTGTATATCATCACCATATGACACAGCTGTATATCATCACCATATGACACAGCTTTATATCATCGCCATATGACACAGCTGTATATCATCACCATATGACACAGCTGTATATAATCGCCATATGACACAGCTGTATATCATCGCCATATGACACAGCTGTATATCATCGCCATATGACACAGCTGTATATCATCGCCATATGACACAGCTGTATATCATCGCCATATGACACAGCTGTATATCATCGCCATATGACACAGCTGTATATCATCGCCATATGACACAGCTGTATATCATCGCCATATGACACAGCTGTATATCATCGCCATATGACACAGCTGTATATCATCGCCATATGACACAGCTTTATATCATCGCCATATGACACAGCTGTATATCATCGCCATATGACACAGCTGTATATCATCACCATATGACACAGCTGTATATCATCGCCATATGACACAGCTGTATATCATCGCCATATGACACAGCTGTATATCATCGCCATATGACATACAGTATACGATTCATATGTATATCATCACCATATGATTCAGCTTGTATATCATCAGCTATACGACATATAGAGTATATGATTAATATATTATGCAGCAGTAGTCCATCAGTACATGGTACAGTACTATATCATTTACATATAATGCAGCAGCATATGACAGAATTATGGCTCAGCTAAAGACCAGCTAAAAATATCATTTGTGTATTATGCAGCAGTAAATCATCTTCATATGATATTTATTACTATAAAGTAGCATGTGTGTATATCACAGCTGTATTATAGCTTGATTAAAATATTAATGTATGGCACAGCAGAGTATCAGCATATTGTGCAGCAGTAAATCATCTGCATATAGCAGCACAGCATATCATCACTACATGATTCAGCTGTATATCATCTGCATATGGCACAGCAGCAAATTATCTACATATGAAACACAGTACATAACTTATTCATTAATAAGAACTAAAAAAAAATCCTAGAGGTCAAAAAGATCAATGTTTTTGAGAGTGAGTCCCAGATTCACCCTGATGCAACTTCACAGAATTTATGCGCAGCGTCCTGTGTTAAGGGCCAGCGTCCAGTCAGGATTTGCCCTTGACAGTGGGGACAAAAGGCTTTTTCCTGGCGGCAGGTTGTGCTTTAGGGTTGAGGGGGGTAGTCCGTTTGGGTTTGGGCTGCAGGGACGTGAGGCCGAGCAGCTCGCAGAAGCGATTACACTGATGAAGAGCTTTAAACTGGTCGATGAACGATGTAGAACAGTTTCCTTTAAAGCCTTTATAACTGCACACAAATAAACACAGAACCTAAAAACCTCACAGAGACTTTCAGTAACAAGAGTCAGATACCAAACGGTCCATTTTTATATGCAAGTATCAATCATTTGTGTATATGTTATGGTACAAATTAATATTACAAAACGAATCGAAAATCAAACAGCGCATATTGAAAACTTACCCTTTTGTGCAGGTGGCGATTCCAACATCTGTCAGCTTCATACCTACACCTGAGCATAAACATCATACAGACATTTCATAAGTGATCTGTAAAGGATCTATAAGTGATCTATAGGTGAACTCTGAGCACGTAAGTGATCTGTAGCTGATCTAAAACTAAAATGAATCCATACGGCAGTAGAAGTGATCAGTTGCTCTTGGAGCTGTTTGCACCTCCCTTGCCTGCGTTTCTGTAGGAAATCTGGAAATAATCTTAAACTAGTCATAAATGAATCTCTAAGAGTTCTCACCCTGCATATCAGTAACCAGCAGGTTTCCTTCAGTCTGCGTGTAAACCCAGTGCTGGAACGCACAGCATTTCTGTCCCGCCTCTGAGTCTTTCCTCATCAGGTTGATCTCTTTCCCATCCTTAACAGAGTATTTTACAAAATCTCCGATCAGTTCCTCCTCCAGCGTAGCGTAGGGGATGGTGTTAGACGGCCGGTGCACCAGAACTATGGGGATGATTCTGAAAAACACACAGAGCCGTCATCGTTTCGCCTCTCACGCCCTGAACGCTGCATCATAAAGAGGAACTCTACAGAGTGTATCTTATCGTAATGAAAGGCTTTTTTTACTTTAAATTTCGAGTGAATAACAGATTACCTACAGATGAATTATAAATAATGTACTAATTAGATTAGATTTAAAAGACGATAAAGTGCTAGCATGGTGGTTTACTCACTCGGGAACTTCTCCGAAGGACTCTGCAGATTTGGCCACGTTGGTGTAGGCCTTGATGTATTCTCTGGCTGTGTTCTGTACATAACACTCCTGAGGAAAATTACCAGCAGGACATTAGTCCATAGCTGCGCTCATAGAAAGTGTTCTTCAGTTGGTTCTTTGTAAAGTTTAATGAAGTTCATTAACAAGCAACAGTGCAGGGGAAAGTGAACAGGTGCTCCCTTTGAGAAATGTGAAGACAATATCCTTTTAAACTGCAGTTATATAACATCAGAAAAGGAAAACATATAAGTCTCACTGACCCTTTGCCTTGACTGACCCTTTGGCCATTAAAAAAGCAAAACAAAACAAAACTGCTGTTCTAGCTCGTTCTAGTTCTAGCTTGGAGCTTGATTTATTTATTTAGCTTTTTCCTTTTTTACCATTTAGGCTGTTTTATACTTTTTCATACAACACAGAAAACAGAATTCTCCATATTTGACAAAAGCAGAAGATTTTCGAGCTGTTTTGATTCAGCAGGTCTGATGTTTGTTCGTTGGTGCAGCTCTCACCTCCACGGCGAGGTTGTAGTTCTTCTGGAGCACCTCGTTGTCGTTCTGGGTTCCATAGCCGATGGCGCTGTGCACTTTGAGCACGCAGGCGTGTCCGGGACCGAACAAAGGCGTCATGCCGGTGCGCACCATCGTCCTGAAGGCTTTCCGGTGCATTCCCTCACCGAAGTGATCCTTCTCAGTCACGATACTCGTGAGCTGCTTCTCTCCAAAAAACTGATCAGTCAGAATGTCATCCTTAAAGAGGAGAGGAGCGCAGGACACGTCCTCTTCCTCCCCGTCTATTGCTTTACGCTCAGCTGAGAGAGAAAGAAAAGAGAGAAGGGAAGAGAGCGCATGTTAACACATCTCTTTGATTTTTTTAGGATTATTCTCTAATGTTCAGATTCACTGAAAAGCGTTCAGTATGAAATTTGCACAAATTTACAATAAATTAAAGCACAAAAAATTTATAATAATAATTATTATAAAAAACATTATAATAAATGATATAAAATTATATAATTGATAACATTATAAATTATTTTAAAAAATTATATCTAAAGTCATTAAGAGATTTTAAAGTCCATGTAAAATCCATGTTTAAAATATATTAACAGCTACAGGAAAGTCACAGAAAGAGGTTGAAAACCAAAAAAAGTTCCTTTTTACGCTTTTAAGCTGAATATTGAGAAATGTTTGTCTATGACAGTGTTTCACTCTGTAATTATGTCTACAGGGAATAAACACCTGATCTAGAGGACAGTACGGTGAAAAGACGTCTCACCTGATTCGTCATGGTTCGGGATGACGAGTTCCATCAGCACTGAGGAGAGAGGAGCAAGCAGAAATCATCAGACACACTGAATTAGTGCTGATGGTGCAGCTGTTTCAACAGGACTGAACCCAAAGCTTCTCACATCAGCAACATACAGAGTTGTAGTAGCAGGAGCTTGTAGCAAACATCAAAACCAAACATCTTACCTTCTGATGTCAGGTGGTAGTCTGAGGTGGACACGGACCCGAGGGCACTGATCAGAGTACAGCGATAAAACCCCAAATCCTTACTGCAGGCTTTCGACAGCGACAGAGAGACACGAGCATCATCTCCCGCTCTGACGGGACAGAGACACAGGGACAGAACGAGCTGTGAGATATATATACAGGATCTTTTTCAGGGTTATGGAAAGTGCACATTATAGAACCTAAAAGAGTTTCCTGTTTGGTGCTGAATTCTTCATTGTGATTGGTCAGAAAGTGTTAATGAATTACTATAGTAACAGCTCACAGGAACTTCTACACCAGATGTTCCGGTAATAAATGTAGTCTTCAGTAGAGTGAAGTTTGTAGTTTGTAGAAGTTTGGAGTCTTAGAAACATGATAAGCTGTGGGTTTTTGTTTGGTGAGTGAATTGTTTATTTAAAAAAAAAGAAAGAAAGGTCTTACTTCCTTGTTTCCTCACATAGCGTTGCTCCTTCTTTCATCCACATGATGGAGGAATCTGCCTTGATGTGACTGAAGTGGCACCACAGCGAAATACTCTGAGGATCATCAACGACTGGAGCTGCTTCGATCTCAGATAGGACACATGGGACTACACAACACACACACAAACACACACACACACACACGAAAAGTGTTTCATGTCATGACAAAGGTAGGAGGTGTGGCCTAAAGTCTGATGGTGGAGGTTATCGATTTAAGTTCTGCTATTTTCTGGAATTCTCAAGCCAGATGTTTTCGACATGAGGTTTATACACTGCACAGTTATTTGGTAGCTATTATTAGCCTTGAGGTTGTAGCACAATGCTAAAAAACATTTTTTTAAATGTATATACCTACTAAAAATGACTGAAGATCTAAAATTTGAAATCTTCCTGGTACCTTCTTTAGGTGCCTGAACCGTCTGCGTCACCGCATCGTCCTTTTTCTTCTGCTGAAAGATAGCAGGAAGTTGCGGCCTCGTCCTAATCGATACGGCTCCAGGTTTGTCCCCGGATATGCGTCTGCGTTTGATGATGTCATCGTTCAGTGCACTGGGCAGGCACATGCTTGAGAGTTCTGTACTTGGCTGTGTTTTTCCCTCGGTTGCTTTATCGTTTTCATTCGACTCCTTTCCTTCATATTTTGCGAGTTTCTCTCTCACTTTGCTCGGTTGCTTTGTTGCTGTCTCAGTTTTAGGCTTGGTGTTTTTTGGCTTTCTTCCATTTTCCACCTCGAGCAGTGGCTCATTTTCAACCTTCAGTACTCCATGCTTCTTTTTCTTCTTCCCCTGAGGCTTGGATGTGAGCTTCTCTGTTATTACGATAGTCTCGATCATGGTCAGTGTGCTTTGCTCAGCGCCTCCAGACTCTTCTGGTCTCACGTTCTCTCGTTTCTTGCTCGTTTGGTCGTTGTTCATTTTGTCCTTGTGTTTATTGGAGCGTGTCTTGTTCTCTGAAGACGTTTTCTTAGTTTTATGAGGCATCTTGCTGTCTCTTTCACATGCTTCGCCGCTTACTTGTTTTATGGCCGAACGATTCTCAGGATGCTTCTTAAAGCTCAGAAGGTTGTCCAAGTCTAAAGTCACGTAAGCTATGTGCTTTTCCTCACAGATCATTAGCCGCTCCCCTGTGGGTAAGATCAGCCTCTGAAGTTCTGAGCTGACGTCACCAGCCTCTGTTCTGCACTTTAGATCTTCACAAGGTGACGAAGATGAATCCCGATCACCAGTTTGCTTTGTGATGTCACAGAACTGGCTGCCCGATGGCTCGCTGGCGGACTTTCCGCTGGCGCTCGGTGTCAGATCAGGTCTTACTTCTTCACTGATCCCTGCAAGGGACGGCTTTAACGATGTCCTCGATTCATCCGGATCCTCTTTCAAGTGGAGGAATGATGTTCCAATAGTGATGGGGTTAAGTGGCATAATAAAGTCCACCTCTCCTGTGCTAGAAGACGTACAAGAGCCGTTGTCTTTAACGTGTGTCGCGTTACTCCGGTCCACTCCTCGACTGCTTGTCAGGTGCTCTGCTTCATAGCTGTTGAGGAGATGAACCTCCGACTCGGGCGTGAAGGGGTAACACGAGAAGCTCAAGGCACCATGATCTTTTTCACCTTCCTCCTCGAAGGCTGTGTCTTCAGTTACTTCCCAGAGTGCGTGGCTTTCCTTCTGTAGGAAAAGAACGTTCTGTAAAAGGTCACAGAATCCCTAAAAGGTTTTCGGTCGTAAACAAAAAAGAACATGAAGTCTCTTGAAGAGATAGAAATAGACAGAAGTCTGCAGAACCCTAGATCTTTGCATCTGACTCTCCTTCACGATTGAGCTCAATTTAGAACGCTCCCTTTAATTCTCTTCAAATGACTGGATTTGAAATGACTTCCTACCTCACTTAACTTCACTCTATCGCTCTCATGTCTGTCCTTCCTGCATTTTCCTTCACTCCAGTGAGGCACACACAGTTGACCATAGCGAGGATCATTACTATTATGGGGACCCGAGGAGCGACGCAGCATTCTGGACCGAGCCAATGGCAGCGCTCTGATTCACTCCTGACTTTTCCTTGGACTCGTGTTTCAATTTTCAGCTGTGCTCTATCCCTCAGTTTCCTCTGACACACCCCTTTCTCTTTACTGTGTGTGTGTGTGTGTGCTTATCTAGTGCTCTCTGTAATTAGACCCCATTTGTGTTTAACTGTTTTTAACCCTCTCGGTTCCGCTCGGTGTCTCAGCAGTCGCTGTCACTACAGTGTGTTATATTTATGTGTCCTGACTGCAGCAGCGTGAAAGTGTGTGTGTGTGTGTGTGTGTGTGTGTGTGTTACTCTTATAGCACAGTGTTTACCAACCGTTCCATTTTTTTATTTACAAAAGTATGCGGTTGTAAGGTGCGTGCTCATCTTTGGACCTTTTCTTTAATTAACATCAATATAGCAATTGTTTTCTCACAGGCAGCAGTGTGAACAGAAATAACACTTTTTGACACAAACCCCATCCTATAGAGAGAAATTAGCTTACCTCGGATACACACTTGTTTTCCGGTCTTCCTTCAGCATCATTCTGAGACTCGTCTGTCTCTTCCTGTAAACCTGACTGTGTTTCTCCTTCCATGTCTTCTGGTAAATCCTGAGTCCTGTCCAAATCTATATTAGTATAAAAGATGTTTTCTCTCTCCTCCCTGGTTAGGTCAGACAGGTCTACTGAAGATCTACTAGAGGTTTTTATCTGTATTTTACCCTCAGAACCTCTGAATTCTAAGGAGCTTTCCAGCCCCAGGGTCACGTCCTGGATGGCCATGGAGCACTGATGCTGAGACTCAGGACTTCTCATAGTGGGACAGTCTTCTGGAAGGATGCTAACAGACTGGATCCAGTTTGATAAAGCACTGGCCCAGCTGTCAGAAGATGACCAGCTCTCATTAGTAGGCAGTTCCAGTGAGCCAGTCTTGTTAGCTCCTGTTTTTGAGGTTCTTGTGTTGTCTGAAGATGTGGGACAGGAGGCTGGAAGATATCCCCATTCATCTGAAGCATCAAGCCACAGCTCATTAGACACGTCACTTCTGTACATTCTTTGTGTCGTGTCTGAGGTATGTATGTCAATCCCTGGAAGAAAATGAAGTACTTCACTAAAGCTGTCACTATTTCCACCTTTCTTTTCACAGACAAAGTGTATCTATGGAATTTCCCCAATTATTAATGGCACATCAACTAACAGTACATCTTTCGCAACTGTGATAAATGCTAGTGAGCTAGCATGAGGCTCTTACATCATGTTAATATTGTGTTGTATATTGGCTCATTTACAGCTCTCGGTAAGTTTTGGCTTCAACAGTGAGGAATATGACAAGAGTGGACTGTTCAGGTCAGATTTCTTTGTGGAAAAAACACACACAGGTCCATATTTGAATGGTGCATTTCTTTGAAATAGAATTAAATAGAAAGTGAATACAATTCAATTGTGAATCATCTTTTGTGTATCACATTTGAATTAAATTGTACTATATTGATATTGTTGCTATATTCTATTAATCAGGTCACATAGATCACATATTTTCCCTGTATTATTAAAACAGCTAATTTAAACACAATTATTCATAACTAAACGATCCGATTCTGGACGGAAGACAGTGTGCGAAAGTGATCCGCTGTGTCTCACCTTCCTCAGTCTTAGATGGGATTATGATTGGTGTGGGGGGGAAGCTGGAGATTAGCAGGCGTACATCAGAGTTATTTTCAGTCCTGTGGTCCACTGTCATGTCTGGAACAAGGTCTTCTAAAATACAAGATGCTGATTCCATGTCTGTCTTTGCATTTACAGTAAGAGCCTTGGACATCTGGGTCACGTCATTCTCCAAATTATCAACTGAGTCACTCAAAATATCTGAGATTGCATTGTTGTCATTTGCCTCCAGCTTATTATTATTACTGAGCTCTGCTGAGTAGAGTGGGAAGGATTGCTGTGTTAGGCATGAAGCATCGGCTAAAATACCACCGATTTCTGAGTCAGTGCTTTGGACAGTGTCTTCTAAAACACCACCAATTTTCAAAATATTTTTTTGGACTTTGTCTTCTACAATTCCACCAAGGTCTACGGCATTGCTTTGGACAGTGTCCTGTACAATAATTCCACTAATTTCTGAAACATTGTGTTGGACAGTGTCTTCTAAAACACCACCAATTTCCGAGTCATTTATTTGAACAGTATCCTCTAAAATACCACAATTTTCTGATATAGTTCTTTGGACATTGTCCTCTAAAATTCCACCAACTTCTGAGTGTTTGTTTTGGACATTGTCCTCTAAAATTCCACCCATTTCTAAGATATGTCTCTGGACAGCATCCTCTAAAACACCAACAGTTTCCGAGTCGGTGCTTTGGACAGCGTCGTCTAAAATTCCACCAATTTCTGGGTCGGAATTGAGAACCGCCTTCATTACAAACTCATGTATGTTGGAACCAGTATGATGGACGTTCTCCTGCAAAATGCTACTACTGTCACTCATATCATGCGCAGTCTCTCCAGCT
Organism: Hemibagrus guttatus; assembly: GCA_033459395.1. Classification (NCBI taxonomy): domain Eukaryota; kingdom Metazoa; phylum Chordata; class Actinopteri; order Siluriformes; family Bagridae; genus Hemibagrus; species Hemibagrus guttatus. Next base: position 1,075,178 of record JAUCMX010000014.1, on the reverse strand, counting down.
ATACCCTTTGTTTGAGGGTCAGCGTGTTGGACTGCTTCATCCATGAAGTCATTTCTGTGTGTGTCAGCGTTATAAACAGTCCCACTAATCCAGGCAGGATGGAATTCAGTGTTTGGTATGTCATCTATTGTGATGGTCTCAGTGTTGGGGTCCAGCGATGGTGACTCATCCTGGGATGGTGTATTTGTAGGTTCTGTACTATCACCCTTTTGGCACTGCCTATTCTCTTGATTCTTTGATGTCATGTGGTCATTCGGATTCACGTTGGCATTCTGATGACCTTTGGGGACGGTATTAGATTTATTTCCATCAACTTCAACATCCTGCGATGTCACAATCTCAGGCAGATCCACAACACCTTCATTACCATCTGTTCCTTTTGACATGCCTTTTTACCGGATCAGTGGTAGGTGGGGGGCTTGTATTGATATCTTTCTCTCTCACAATCTTCCGGCTCTAAATAGGACCACCGGTGATCCCAACCCCGACTCCGGCTACTTCTTCCTCTCTGCTGAAAGATCCTGAGCAGGAATCTGGATAAAAGTCTTATCTACCCGTTTTAGTCTCCGCTTGAACAAATAGTTTCTGCACTTTTGAATGAAGGTTGCTGCTGAAGTATCAAAAACGTTGATTATTTTTAGTGAGTCGACCCGATCCGATGTCATTTCCTTGCTAATCCTCTCTGCGTTTTGATCTCCTACGATGAAAAGAAAGCAGTGAGAATACAAAAAAACACCAGATTAGATCTGTGATAAACTAAAATAAATAAAGACTAAAGGTCATCTCTTCAGATTTTATAGCAATATATCCAGTTTGAAAGTTTATGCTTTAAATCCACAAACAATTCTTCTCTTATCTTCCTGAAGAGAAACCCGGAGGGAGGAGAGACATGGGTTAATGGAGACAATAATAACAAAAACTCCAGATTAGATAGCACTAAGATAAAGCACAGTTGTTACGGTCCTGGATCCAGTTGCACCAGTAACCCACCATCATAGCCTAGTGTGAACAAAACTGCCACTAAACATTCAAGCTTAGGGATTATTAAAAATATAATTTACGACAAAAGATTAAAAGTTTTAAAAGTAGCTTTAGACTATTATTTAAGACTGACACCTTGTGTATCTTTCCGGTAAGGTTATAATTATTAATCATCATTAATTATATAAGTATAGATCATATATTACTATGTGTTACTATATAAACAATGATTTTAGCACTAAATTGATTAGTATTGCCACATTACTCTGTGTGTGTGTGTGTGTGTGTGTGTGTGTGTGTGTGTGTGTGTGTGTGTTACTCAGCTGCACTGACATTCTTTAATACTGTTGTCCAAACATCCTGTAAAGATGTATTCATAATCTACACTTCTGTCTGAAGAATTGTTCATGTCCACACTCGAGCTCCACCTGTGGAGAAAACGAGATATAACACAAAACACACACACACACACACACACACACACACACACACACACACACACAATGGAACTGTGTGTGATTTTGTCAAGCACTGAGTAATGAGTAAAAGTGAACAAACTTTCCATCAAAAAAAAACAACTTTTGTTTGTAAATTTGTTTACACGGATAGAAAGGACCCACGAATAAACTCACACCTTTGAAGGCAACTGTGAGCACTTCACGAGCTTAACACACCTGGTGTAAAAGTTACATGAACATCACGACACTTACTTTACTAATTACAGTCACTCTGTACAATACACAACACACCTGTACGGCTGGAAATGACATGGAAATAATTCCTCACTGACAATTCGTTGTTAACTTTTACGACCCTGTCACGAGTCTATGCCATAAAATCTGACAGGTCTAAATAGTTTAGATATCTATTTAACACACACACACACACACACACACACACACACACACACACACACAGCTATTACATACCTTTTTCACATCCGAATCAGTGATTAAACTGAGCACAGAGACTCACAGTATGTTCATCTAAAGCCAGGGCATGTTGGGGGTTTGGGGCTTATTTTTATCCCTTTTTGCCCCCGTAAGTACAAAATGAGTTACTTGATAGTGTGGACATGTGCCGAGCCTGGGCACTTAACACCCCTCGGCTATATTTGCCCCACTTTCGCTCTCAGGATTGGGAAACATCCATGGGCGTCATACATGACTTGTTTTGATGTGAATATCATGCCTGTGATGAAATAGCAAGTCTCTGGGATCGCAGTTGAGTGTGTGAGGTGTGTGAGGTGTGTGAGCGCAGGAAAACTCTGGATTCTGATTGGTCATGATTGAAGTGATGATTAATTTTTTTTTTATAACAGCAGCTCTGACATTTTTGTATTAATGCACTTGTTCTAATGTTATTGTTTCTATAGCAACGGTATAGTTTACGCAAGAGAGAGAATAAATAGAAGCTAGTGAGGGAGCGACTCTATAGCTGCTTTAACGTAAGTGAAAACAGGAAGTAACTTGTTTCTGTGATGCTCCATGACATTACATCTAACTGTACACAAATAAAAGTGTTTTGTTTTTTCATAAACCAGAATTATATGTGGTGTATACAAATTGCTGCGGTATAACAGGAATAAGACACGGTTGTCCTATAGCAGCACACTGAAAAAATAATGCACAACAATTATTATTTTTCTTGCTAACTACCCTCAATATTTTCAATAACTGTAGTTGGTTTTATTCCCCATTATACACCGGTCAGCCATAACACTGTGAGCAGTGAGAGGTGAAGTGAATAAGACTGAGTATCTCCTCATCATGGCACCTGTTAGTGGGTGGGATATATTAGGCAGCAAGTGAACATTTTGTCCTCAAAGTTGATGTGTTAGAAGCAGGAAAAATCTCCAAAACTGCAGCTCTTGTGGGGTGTTCCCGGTCTGCAGTGGTCAGTATCTATCAAAATGATCTTTTAAGTCCTGTAAGTTGTGAGAAGAGGCCTTACTCTGCTGCTAACGTCTTGGTGCCAGATACCTATCTAGTGGAGTCCATGCCTCGACGGGTCAGGGCTGTTTTGGCAGCAAAAGGGGGACCGACACAGTATTAGGCAGTTGGTCATAATGTTATGGCTGATCAGTGTATAAACAAAATCATTTAAGCCGCAGTGACTGACCAGGGAGTTACTAAGGATGGATGAATGAAACTGCAGGAGCACTGAATGAACCTCATGTCTGGATCTCACAGAATCCTGTGAAAAAGTTCATTGGTGTCTGTTTGAAGCAGATTTTAGCTTCGTCTTTAATATGTCTAAACTTTATAGCTCAGCCTTTCTCTTCTGTCTCTTCAGTTCAGTTGTTTTTACGAAAGAAATGTCAGAAATACAGACATGGATTTAGATTCAGATCCCTGTCTGTCTGTCTGTCTGTCTGTCTGTCTGTCTGCCTGTCTCCGTGTCGATCTCTCAGGAGTTGTGACAGCTCGCTTCAGCAACCTAAACATGATCTATCACACACACACACACACACACACACACACACACACACACACACACACACACACATATGCACACACACAGTCTTTCTGTGAGTGCATGTGAAGTGTATTTGCTAACAGGTGATGGATCATTTCAGCAGTCTTAGCATTCTCCGTCTCTCTACCCCAACCAACTACCACCCCACCTCTCTCTCTCTTTCTCTCCCCCCCCCCTCTGTTTCATTCTCTCTCTCTGTCTCTTTCTCTCTGTCTCTCTCTCTGTCTCTTTCTCTCCCCCACTCTGTCTCCCCCCCCCCCCCTCTCAAAGTTACAGCTTCACCTCCGACTCAAACTGGAGACTCCTTCCATACATGTTACACAAACATCACCTTAGAGAAAACTTCACCATATCGATGATTGTAATGACTTTAAAACATCCGTGTGAACGAGCTGTTACCATGGAGACGATAACGTATCAGGACGAGTGCATTAATATAAACCTGAGTGATGAATTAATCCAGGTGTAAATATGTAGAATACCACTACTGTGTTGTTGCTGTCTAGATGAAGGACAGGCTGTGAAACACCTAAATGATTACATCAGTGTGTGTGTGTGTGTGTGTGTGTGTTTGTGTTGTTATTTTTAATGTGCTGTAATGTACAGTATATGTAGGACACTTTGTTTGATATGAGGACAGGTGAGCTTGTTAGCACAACACACACTCATTCAATTGTTCGTGTGTGTGTGTGTGTGTATGTGTGTGTTTGGGTTTGAATAGAACAGTTGCTGGGTGAAGTCACAGAATAGCACTCTAAATACACACACACACACACACACACACACACAGTGTTAAACAGGAACAGGTGTAAAGATTGTAGGTCAATAGATCTTTTGCCCTTTTCACACGCAAAGCAAAGCTGTGATTCCCCACACACACACACACACCACACACACACACACACACACACACACACACACACACACACACAGCATCTGCCCCATTAGAACCTGAGTGAGTGATCCTAAGCAAGTACAGATCACAGGGTCTGAGCAAGTGATGACTGCTCCTGATAAATGTCTTCCTCATCACTTCTCCACTGCCTTATCAGAGTTTTTAAAGGAATAAGAAACACACACACACACACACCTGCTTTGTAAGACTACCCAAACTGTGTGTTTTACTCACTCGCATTATAGTGAGTGTTTTATATCTGGGTGTAAAATAAGCACAAGGCCTCATAAACACACACACACACACACACAAACACACACACACACACACCTACCACTTTTGCATTACAGAAACACTGCTGTATTTTAATAACACACACACACAATGTGGGGCTTCATGGTGTGTGTGTGTGTTGTTTATTGTCCTATAAAACATTGCAGCATTATGCATGTGTTCATTTTTAAATGTATAATAACTCACCAAGCTCCACACCTCTGTGTGTGTGTGTACAGTAGCAGTTGTATCAGCTTACTGCAGCCAGTTAAATTTATCCCCAGCAGTGTGTGTGTGCGCGTGTGTGTAATGCTTTAAGAGGTTTCTATGTCTTTCCTGTGTTTATAATCCCTTTATAACACAATCTAGTCTATAATACAGTAATAAACATCTTATAACCAATGCAAAACGGATAATATTGTGAATAAAACGTTTCCTCGGGGTTCTGGTCGACCTTTTAGAGGTTATTTTTGTAAATAACAAGAAAAAGAAATTCTAACTAAATCTGTTCACCTCAACACAACAAACCACCTTAAATACATCTTAAGCCTAAACTAAATAATAAATATTTCACCTAAAATCTTCAGGTTTGATCTTATAATTAAAGATTAAGATTTAAATGTGTATAAAACATTGAGAAAATAAAAATGGCGAGATGATTGGCGATTCATTTAAAAGGCTGCAGAGAGATCGTTTGAGAACATTTAGGAGTTTTTGTGAACATTTTATAAATCACTGGAATAAAGTTTCAGTAAATAACTCTACATTTTATTAGAGACTGGAAGAACTAACCTCAGGCATCTGTTCAATTAAACAATTATCACTCATTAACACTTGTCTAATGCTTATTTAGGACACTTAAGATGGTGGTCAGTGGAGGAAAGAAACCCATCCGGATATTTTTGACCTCAGGACACTTTTCATGCGTGTGAGAGAGAAATCAGAGCGAGGTTTACGTTACAGATCATCGCCTGAAATACCGACAGTGTACAGACGTCATGGTCTCCGGGCGCAGGCGTTTAATGGATTCACTCACAATCACAGTTTATAGTCCTGAATTTATGAACAGCAGAAAAATCTGGATTTTTCTCTGACTTTTTCATTTCTACTTTCTCTCACAGAGAGCAAATGTGTGAAGTTCATGCTCCACTTCAACTGTGTGGTGTTTATCATCTGCATAAATTTGGCAAGTCCTGAATAACAGCTTGTAGGATGAGCATGCATACACACACACACACACACACACACACACACGGATTCTCCCTTTCTTTCTACTGAGAAGCTGCTTCAGTCTTAGTAGTTTTAATGATGATGATGAGGATGCTCTGGTCATCTGTTCTTCCTCTTCTCCTTCTTGCTCTTGGTGTTTATGGAAGCATTGGATTGCAGAGCTGTGGCATGTCCCGTCATCTTCAGGTGATCAAACAGCTTGTTCCTGGTACTGAACTCAAAATGACAGATCACACAGCGCAGGTTCACCTCCTTCTGCTGAGAGAGAGAGAGAGAGAGAGAGAGAGAGAGAGAGAGAGAGAGAGAGAGAAGGAGAGGGGGGTGGGAGTGGGGGTGGAGAAGGATAAAGAACGACAAAGACCAAGAAAGAGTTGTGAAATGTCAGATTTTACTACAACACACACACACACACACACACACACATACACACACACCTCTTGGTTGTTGTCTCCTCCTCCATGGGCTTTGTTGTTCTTTTTGGAGTCTTTTCCAGCTTTTTTGCCTTTCGTCTTTCCAGAACTGGAGGAAAACAAGAAAGGAGTTTAAATCTGCAGAGTTTATTATATTATATAATCGACTCATTTGTAGGAAGTGATTCGACTCTGAAATCGACTCGTTTGTAGGAAGTGATTCGACTCTGAAATCGACTCGTTTGTAGGAAGTGATTCGACTCTGAAATCGACTCATTTGTAGGAAGTGATTCGACTCTGAAATCGACTCATTTGTAGGAAGTGATTCGACTCTGAAATCGACTCATTTGTAGGAAGTGATTCGACTCTGAAATCGACTCATTTGTAGGAAGTGATTCGACTCTAAATCGACTCATTTGTAGGAAGTGATTCGACTCTGAAATCGACTCATTTTTAGGAAGTGATTCGACTCTGAAATCGACTCATTTGTAGGAAGTGATTAATTTCAAAGAAGCTGTTTTGGGTCGCAGTGTTGCAGCGAAAGTAAGTGTGTGTTATGAAAGATTCTTGAACGGTGTACAAAACAAAAACTCCTGATCCAAAAGATTTTAAACCTTTCATTCAGCGTCACTCACCTTTTATTGGGTTCAAGTCCGTCTTTCTTCACGTCCTCTGCAGCCTCCTCCTCGCCGACCGCATCATCCTCATTATCTCCGGATTGGTTCGGAGGATTGATGAGGTCAGCCGTGGAGTCTGGAGCTGGACTCTCAGCTGCTGGCTCTTCTGGAAAGTTCTGTTGTGATTGAAATCAGAGTGTGTTGCCGTTTAAAAGTGTTTCTCATTTCTACGTTAATTCACAGCCATTTAAAATGAAAATCTGAGGTTTCAGATTTATACAACAGAAATTTCCAGCCAAATCTGATTTTGTGTGTGAAATCTGTAGTAAAAGTTTCTCATTCAGACGCTGAAACAGAGGCACACTTACGTTCGTGTTTTTCTGCTGTCGCTTCTTCTTCTTCTGTTTCTTTGACAACCTGAAATCAGGGGTTTCTACGTGTTAAATTTATTTGGACATAAACATTAAGAAATCTAAACGAGTCGAATGACAAAGTAGAAGTGGTTTTGAAAGGTGCTGCACATGATTTTAATTTTATATCATATTAAAGGGGCACTATGTGATTTTTCGTGAGAATTTGAGAATAGAATCTGAGAAATTTAAGAAGAGAACATTGAAGTCCAGCACAGTGAGACGCAGCACAGATAATTCAGCAGGAAACTGGACACACATCTGTGACGCACTTCTGTCTGGGTGCATCCTCCCTCTCCTCATCTTCCTCTTCTTCATCCTCGTTTCCTTCACCGTTTGTCTCTGGTGAGTTTAGACTCAGTGCCTCTTCTTCCTCCTGAAGCTGCTGCCGCAGCAGAGCCACCATCTCTCTGTGCTTTTTGGACTTCTCGTGGTTCTTCATCCTGACTCAGGAGAAAAAAAACAATTTCCACATGAATAAGGAAACTAAGAATTCGAACAAGATTTACTGCTGCATTTCTGTGTGTGTGTGTGTGTAAAACTAACGCTTTGTCTGTTTTGAAGGATTTGTCACAGGCAGGACAGTAAAGATCATCATAAAGGTCATCCAACTCATCAGAACCATCCACAGCATCTGGTACAGAGACAGAAAGGAAAAGAAAAATATCACCAAAAGCTTTAAATGTGTCACACACAAACACAACTGATCCTTAATCACCTTTAGAAACTCTGAATCAATTAGATTTATATTACATTAAAGCTGCAGTATGTAATTTGTATACAGGATTCAAGGTGCAGTAAAGGATTTTATGGGTCATATCATGAAAGGTGCCCTGTGTGATTTATTACAGGTGATGTGTGTTATTAAAGGTGGACTGTGTGATTTTAGTTTAAAGTTTCACTACGAGTTTCTTTGTGGTGTTTTGGTGTTAAGTGTTTATATATTTAGGTTATTACTAGGTGATATTAACCCATTACAGTGTAAACTACAGACAATTTGATCATGTTTATAACATGTTAAAGCGGCACTAAATGATTCCAGGCCTGGAAAGCTGGGAGTAAACAATCAGAGTTGTATCGATGCCGTGTGTAACATTCGTACCCGTCTCCGCCTCCTCAAGCTCCTCCTCCGTGTCTCCAAACTCTCGTCCGTACTGAAGCTCCATCTGCTGCAGCTCCTGCTCCAGTCCAGCCATCGCTGACCACTTCTGCTCCTTATACTCCTCCGCCAGCCTGAGAGACAGAGAGATGAACAGACAGAGAGTCAGAGGTCATTACGTGAGCTGAAACAGGGCCGAGAGCACTCGGTTTTAGGCGACGCTCACTTAGCCTGCTCCAGTTTCTGCTTCCTCCTCAGCTCCTCCACCTTCTTGGCTTTTTCTGCGTTCTGCTCCTCCACCAGTTTCCTGTGAGCCTGCACACGTTTGTCGCGTTTCCGCACAAAGGCCACTAGTTGGCGCACGAGCTCGCTGCGTTCCTTCCTCGCCTTGTCGCGCGTCTTTTTGTTCTCCTTCTCCATGGCTCTCTTCTCCCAGCGGTTCGAGGCCTGCCGAGTGTCGTATTCCTCCTTCCAGGCAAAGTTTTTCCGTGTGCAGAAACTCTGCCAGCAGCCGTAAAACAAGTGCACCACCTGCACCGATAAAACAGCCATGTTTCTGAGCTTTATTTCATTATGTAATCGAATCAACTGTTTTTCTTATGAATCTGGGTCATTTTGACCAACTGTACACACACCGAGAGCAATTTCTTTACTTTAAAGGTGCAGTAGGTGATTTTGGGTTTGTCTCACATTAAAGGTGCCGTAAGGACTTTTACACTTTTACTCTATTAAAGGTGTATTGAAGTTATTTTTATAGATATTACATTAAAGTTGCAGCTGTTTATGAATGCCATTGAAGGTGCACTAAAAATTTTCCAATTAGACTGATTTAAATATAAAAGTATATCACTCTATAAAAATCGCAGTAGCTGCATGTCGCTTGTGCAGTCGTTTACCGTATCATAGTCACTCTGAGAGTCTCCAAATGTGGGAAAATCCTCACACTCGTCCTCTTCCTCTTTACTGTGCTCCAGCTCCTCCTTGGCGATGGACTCGAACAGATTCCTGTACACCGTGTAGAAACCCTGCAAAGAAGCAGAAGCCAGGAACGAGTTTTACTGGCTAAGTGAGACTCAATAATGAGAAATTTGACATGGACACAAATTCTTTTAAATACATAAATCTTTTCTTGTGTGTCATGGTGTTTCTCTATTGATTTGTGCACTTTTACAAGAAGGGATTAAATTTGACCATTAACACAACTAAAAATTAAAACCCATTACAGCAGCACTGACCCCTAGTGGCTATCCGTGGTACTGCAATGATTTTAAATGTCTTTTTTCCTTCATCACCTCTTCCCTCTGATTGGCTCACTCACCTGCTCATCATCTCCGTAACCCGAGTAACAGGTGACAGTGAAGTACTGCAAGAGATCAATGCTGTCATCCTGGTAGTCTCCGCTGACTCCACCCCTCAACAGCGCCTCCCGGTGGTTATCGTACCTTTAGACGGAAAGAGGAAAAAGCCGAGCATAATGGCGATGTCTGATAGGAAAGAAATGAACACCTTGACTTATAATAATCCTCTACACACTACTTTCACATTCAGCTGTTCATCAGCAAAGTCTTTATATGAGAAATTAGTTTGTGTTGAAAGAGCACGAAGGGCTATTGGGTTTGTATTAAAGGTGCACTGTGGCACTAATGAATTATGAGTTTGTAAGATTTTTGTACCTGTGAAATTATACCAAAACTAGAAAAGTGTCATTTGTAAGTAAAATTAAAACAAAAAAAATCCATTTTATTTATTTATACCACATGTAACAGACTCCTGAAAAGGCCAGCACCAAGTCTAGCATCAGTTTTACATTTCCAGCTCTAACAGCTCTCCCTCCTGTGCTGTACCTCGCTGCTGAAGTGCACCAGGACATGTTTATATCTCAAAGCGTGTTAGGACTTAAAGCGGCGCTCACCAGGCTCTTTCCTGTGGGTCACTGAGAACATCGTACGCTGCCTGGATCAGTTTAAACTGCTCCGCTGCCTCCTCGGAGTTCTCCAGGTTCTTATCTGAAATCAGAAATTCATTTCATTGCTCTCACAGAAGCACATCACCTCCTCCTCAAACAAGATGAGCAAGAGCAAAAGTTTGTACACCCTTAGAACAAAATAAATGAAAAGGGATCTTTGTGTGTTGGGTTTCACTAACATTCCTTTATTTTACAGTTCTAAAGTTTTCATCTGTGTGTGTGTGTGTGTGTGTTATAGTAAAAACACTGAGTGACTGGGGTGATGGAGAAGCAACATGACATTTGCCCTGATTTTTTATCCATTTGTAGTTACATTCAATATTCTGGAATATCCACAATACAGCAGTAACAGTACTGATCACATTAATATAAATGAGGACACACAGGAGCACTTTGACTCACCTGGGTGCCATTTGAGAGCTAATTTGCGATAGGCCTTCTTCAGCTCATCGTCTCCTGCGTCCCTTTTCACACCCAGCACCTCGTAATGACACTTCATTCCGGAAGTCGAGATTAAAGATTTCTAGCTCTGAAATATATATATAGAAATAAAAAACAGCCAGCCAGTCCGGTTAGACTTACACGCTTAATGTTGGCTTGTTATAAACAAAACGGCAGGTAACAGATTTTTAACAATAAATATGAAGGTATTGGTAAATCTCAATGTTCATTACCTTTACATAAACCAATAACACGTCACTAAGCGTCAGTTTTATAAAGTTTACAATCGCCGATAATCTAGCCGCTGTCCATATGCAATGTGGAAGCCGGTGTCGCATGGTGATGACGCAATCACGCAAGCGCGGCTATGGCGTCACAGCCAAAGCTGTTCCCTGATTAGTTGTTTGTAAATTGAAATAGAACCGAAATTAACCGAATTATATTCTGTTTCTATTTTTAAAGTTTTTTAAAGGATACAGCATGACGTACTTTGTTGTTAATAACATTGTAAGCTCAAGTCACATCTTCCATACGGCGTCAATAAAAATATTATTAGCCAATTAATATTATATTTAACTGTTTTGTTTGTTTTTTTAACTACAGCTCCAGCATTCGTCTCTGCAAAACTCAATTCAACACGGAATTGAACTGTACACTAAAACGAACGGAACTATGGACGCAGCGATTTTTTTCATTATATATATATATATATATATATATATATATATTCATTCATTCATTTTCTTCCGCTTATCCGGAGCCGGGTCGCGGGGGCAGCAGTCTAAGTAGGGATGCCCAGACCTCCCTCTCCCTAGCCACTTCCTCCAGCTCTTCCGGAGGGACCCCGAGGCGTTCCCAGGCCAGCCGAAAGACATAGTCTCTCCAACATGTCCTGGGTCTTCCCCGGGGCCTCTTCCCGGTGGGGCATGCCCGGAACACATCTCCAGGGAGACGTCCCGGAGGCATCCGAAACAGATGCCTGAGCCACCTCAACTGCCCCCTTTCGATGTGGAGGAGCAGCGGCTCTACTCCGAGGTCCTCCCGGGTGACAGAGCTCCTTACCCTATCTCTAGGGAGGAAGCTCATTTCGGCCGCTTGTATCCGGGATCTTACCCTTTCGGTCATGACCCAGAGCTCATGACCATAGGTGATTGAACCGCTTGAACCGCCACCTTATTGTGGTGGAGGGTAGGCTCCTGGTAGGGTCTCCCAAGGCAAACGGGTTCTAGGTGACGGGTCAAACTAAGAGCGGTTCAAGATTCTTATGGAAGTAAAATCGAGGACCGTTATGTCGCCCGGACTGGCGTCACCAGGGCCCCACCCTGGAGCCAGGCCTGGGGTGGGGGCACGCAGGCGAGCGCCTGGTGGCCGAGTCTTTGCCTGCGGGACTCGGCCGGGCAAAGCCCGAAGAAATGACGGAGGCCCACCTTCCCGTAGGCCCACCACCCGCAGGAAGGAGCATAAGGGTCCGGTGCAATGTGTTTTGGGTAGTGGTCATGGGTGGGGGCCCTGGCGACCCAAACCCTGGACAAAGAATCTGGCTATATATATATATATATATATATATATATATATAGTTTGTAATCTAGCCATGGAGGTCACAGTCCAGTGACTTCTGTGCCGGTCCCAAGCCCGGATAAATAGAGAGGGTTGCGTCAGGAAGGGCATAAAACATTGCCAAATTTAACCATGCGAATCGTCAGTACTCTGAATTTCATACCGGATCGGTCGAGGCCCAGGTTAACAACGACCGCCATCGGCGCCGTTGACCTACAGGGCGCCGGTGGAAATTGGGCTACTGTCGGTGGAAGAAGTAGAGGAGGGAGGAGAGTGCGCAGACAGAGAGAGAAGAGGAAAGGTAAGAGTGTAGGACTGAGAATAGGAACTCTGAATGTTGGTACTATGACAGGGAAAGGTAGAGAGCTGGCTGATGTGATGGAGAGAAGGAAGGTGGATATACTGTGTGTACAGGAGACCAGGTGGAAGGGTAGCAAGGCTCGTAGTATAGGAGCAGGATTCAAGCTGTTTTATTATGGTGTGGATAGTAAGAGAAATGGGGTAGGTGTGGTCCTGAAGGAGGAGTTTGTGAGGAATGTTCTGGAGGTGAAGAGAGTGTCAGACAGGGTGATGAGTCTGAAGTTAGAGATTGAAGGGGTGATGTTGAATGTTGTTAGTGGTTATGCCCCACAGGTAGGTTGTGAGTTAGAGGAGAAAGAGAGATTCTGGAGTGAATTAGATGAGGTGATGGAGAGTATTCCCACGGGTGAGAGAGTGGTGATAGGAGCGGATTTTAATGGACATGTTGGTGAGGGGAACACAGGTGATGAGGAGGTGATGGGCAAGTTTGGAGTTAAGGAAAGGAACCTAGAAGGACAGATGGTAGTGGACTTTGCTAAGAGGATGGACATGGCTGTGGTTAACATTTATTTTCAGAAGAGGGAGGAGCATAGAGTGACTTACAAGAGTGGAGGTAGGAGAACACAGGTAGACTACATCCTATGTAGAAGAGGCAATCTAAAAGAGATTAGTGACTGTAAAGTGGTAGTGGGAGAGAGTGTAGCCAGACAGCATAGGATGGTGGTGTGTAGGATGACTTTGATGGTCTGTAAGAAGAAGAGGTCAGAGATAGAGATAGAGAAGAAAACCAAGTGGTGGAAGCTGAAAAAGGAGGAATGTTGTGAGGAATTTAGACAGAAGTTGAGGCAGGCTCTGGGTGGTCAGGTAGTGCTGCCAGATGACTGGGAAACTACAGCAGAAGTGATCAGGGAGACAGGGAGAAAGGTGCTGGGTGTGTCATCTGGAAGGAGGAAAGAAGATAAGGAGACTTGGTGGTGGAATGAGGAAGTTCAGGATAGTATCCAGAGGAAGAGGTTAGCCAAGAAGAAGTGGGACATGGACAGGACTGAAGAGAATAGACAGGAATACAAGGAGTTACAGCACAGAGTGAAGAGGGAGGTGTCTAAGGCCAAGCAGAAGGCATATAACGGATGTGCAGCAAGTTAGAGTTATTAAGGATAGAGATGGAAGGGTGCTCACAAGTGAGGAGAGTGTACAGAGGAGATGGAAGGAGTACTTTGAGGAGCTGATGAATGAGGAAAATGAGAGGGAAAAAAGAGTAGAAGGGGTGAACTCTGTGGAACAGAAAGTAGATAAGATTAGAAAGGATGAAGTCAGGAAGGCTTTGAAGAGGATGAAAAGTGGAAAAGCAGTTGGTCCTGACGACATCCCGGTGGAGGTCTGGAAGTGTCTGGGAGAGGCAGCAGTGGAATTTTTAGCTAGTTTGTTCAACAGGGTTTTAGAGAGTGAGAGGATGCCTGAGGAATGGAGAAGAAGTGTGTTAGTGCCGATCTTTAAGAATAAGGGTGACGAGCAGAGTTGCAGTAACTATAGGGGGATAAAGTTGATGAGCCATACAATGAAGCTATGGGAAAGAGTAGTGGAAGCTAGGTTAAGGAAGGTAGTGGAAATTTGTGAGCAGCAGTATGGCTTCATGCCCAGAAAGAGCACAACAGATGCAATTTTTGCTCTGAGAATTTTGATGGAGAAGTATAGGGATGGTCAGAGGGAGTTGCACTGTGTGTTTGTAGACTTGGAGAAAGCGTATGACAGGGTGCCAAGAGAAGAGCTGTGGTACTGTATGAGGAAGTCAGGAGTAGCGGAGAAGTATGTCAGAGTGGTGCAGGACATGTATGAGAGGAGCAGGACAGTGGTGAGGTGTGCTGTAGGTCAGACAGAGGAGTTCAAAGTGGAGGTGGGACTGCATCAGGGATCGGCTCTGAGCCCCTTCCTGTTTGCTATAGTGATGGACCAGTTGTCAGAGGAGGTCAGACAGGAGTCTCCTTGGACAATGATGTTTGCAGATGACATTGTGATCTGTAGTGAGAGCAGGGAGCAGGTGGAGGAAAACCTGGAGAGGTGGAGGTTTGCGCTGGAGAGAAGAGGAATGAAAGTCAGTGGTAGTAAGACTGAGTACATGTGTGTGAATGAAAGGGAGGGAAGTGGAACAGTAAGGTTACAGGGTGAAGAGGTGAAGAAGGTACAGGAGTTTAAGTACTTGGGGTCAACAGTCTAGAGTAATGGAGAGTGTGGGAAAGAGGTAAAGAAGCGAGTTCAGGCAGGTTGGAATGGGTGGAGAAAGGTGTCGGGAGTTCTGTGTGATAGGAAAATATCAGCGAGAATCAAGGGGAAGGTGTACAGGACAGTGGTGAGAGCGGCCATGCTGTATGGTTTAGAGACAGTCTCACTGAGGAAGAGACAGGAGTCAGAGCTAGAGGTAGCAGAGCTGAAGATGTTGAGGTTCTCTTTGGGAGTGACAAGATTGGACAGGATTAGGAACGAGTACGTCAGAGGGACAGCTCATGTTGGACGTTTGGGGGACAAAGTTAGGGAGACCAGATTAAGATGGTTTGGACATGTTCAGAGGAGGGAGAGTGAGTATATCGGTAGGAGAATGTTGGACATGGAGCTGCCAGGCAGGAGGCAAAGAGGAAGGCCAAAGAGGAGGTATATGGATGGAATTAATGAGGATATGAAGCTAGTGGGTGCAAGTGTTGAGGATGCAGAAGATAGGGATAGGTGGAGAGAGATGATTCGCTGTGGCGACCCCTGAAGGGAAAAGCCGAAAGAAGAAGAAGAAGATATAGACATAGTTTGTCCTGAGGTGCATCAATATGCAATAATAATGGAATAATAGTGATTACTGAAATTGGTGACTCAGTGGTAGGTTTCTCGCCTATCATGCGGAAGGCCCAGTTTCAATTCCCAACCAATGCCCAAACCCCAGCCACTGGATGCAGTGCCGGTCCCAAGCCCGGAAAAACGGGAGGATTGTGTCAGGAAGGGCATCCGGCGTAAAACCTGTGCCAAGTTGTTGTGCGGATCAGTTGGTCTGCTGTGGCGACCCCGAACAGGGAGCAGCCGAAAGCTTACTGAAAAGTGTGAAATAAATCACTGACCAGTCACTGGTATACAAAACTTTAAAATTTTACTTAAAAACTCATTTTAAAAAAAGAAGATAAGAATAATACAGCACAAGACACACACCATAACAATATACATAAGTGATCAATTATTATAAAATAGTAACAAAGTATAGAAATCTATAAACAAAAACTACCAAAAGTCAAGAAGCTTTTATTGCCATTTCAACCACATATAGCTGACGCAGTACACAGTGAAATGAGACAGTGTCTCTCCAGGACCCTGGAGCTACATAAAACAACACAACGACATGGAGCCACACAGAGCTAAGGACAGAAAGTAAGTAAGGCGAGAGATTTGATTGGCCTGCTATGGGCGTGGCCATTTTTGTCTGTCCATCTTTGCAGCAGAAGATGGAGAAAGATGGAAAGGGTGAGCTCTGATTGGTCGACTGAACCAGCCCATCGGTCCGCACTGAACGGTGAACATGGCAACTTTACATACGCTTAAATACTTTTTTATGATTAAATAACTGATTTGTCACCATTAATCATTTTTTCATGTTTTTATTACATTTAAAGTATGTTAGTTGATAGATGAAAAAAAAATGAAAAAACTTAGCAGAGGATGGTTTCGATCCATCGACCTCTGGGTTATGGGCCCAGCACGCTTCCGCTGCGCCACTCTGCTACGCGGCCAAATAGACACGATGAAGTATTTAAGGAATAAATACCTAAAACTGCTCTGTTTGATCTGGAGTTTTAGACGCATACTTTTATTGTGCCATACTTGTTATATTTTTTAACTTTTATTGCATTTGTAAATTAAAGGAAGGATACACAGTGTATATAGACTGTACAGTGAGAGAATGACTTTTCAGCCGATATCCACTAGGGGGCAGTACAACATACAACTGTCGCTGATTGGGATTTGTTTAAAAGGCTTCTCGAAAATTATACAGTAAAATTCAAGTCACATTCTTTTGACAGCTATTCGACCAACCCTGCATACTGTTAGAAATTAAATTTTACTTTAAACAGCTTTTGCAAAAACATCTATTTATCCTGTTCACTTTTCCCCAAGATTCACCAAATAGAATCATTTCAAAGAATCGACTCACTTGCGAACGCCAATAATAATGTGAAGGAGTCCATAATTCAGATGAGTCGACTCAGCTCCTATACATGTTCAACTCCCAAATGGTTCAAGTTGCGTTTTCTTTTTTAAATTTCTTACAGTCATACTAACTCTCCAACACACTGATCATTAAAATGGACTCGAGCATGAGGTGAATATTTAACATCATATTTATTTTGCAATTGAAGAAAAAAAAAAAAAAGAAAAAAGAAAAAAAAAAAAGCATATAAAAAGGTCATTTCAGTGTTGCTTTTTAAATAGTGGTGATGTGAAATGTTTCATAATACAAAATCTCCACACCGAAACCAACAAATCCCCCAGTAAAAGCACGTTACCCGAGCAGAAGCAGATCACATTCACATATTGCACTTTTCTGGAGATCGAGTGAACAGTTAATGTTTCTGAAGGGCTGCAATCTGGCAGCAAGTTCATCATAATTACACGGTTAGTTCCTGTGGGCCTGAAAACACTCAAATAAATCATTGTCCTTAAAAAAAGCTTCATGAACCTCCCTTATATTAGGCAACACTTTCAACACTTAAAAACAGCTTTATTATTTCAAGTAATAACAGGTATATTTCCATCATTCTGAACAGTTAAATATTTACAGGAAGGAAGGAGATAAAGACAAAAGAGGGAAATGTGACGTGCATACGAAGAGGAAAAGGCAGCCAGGCTCAGGAATTACTGCCGTTTCTCAGCATCTCGGACCCATTGGCGTAAGCTCGAGCGATGCAGAACGCTCACGGAGACTCTTTAGCGTCTCGCATGAAAGCAGTCGGCTTTTTAGTGGAGTTTTCCACGACCCAGTGATGAGTCAGGACTCCTTGGATGGGAAGTCGGTGCATAGGGTTGTGCTTCAAAAGCCTGTTGATCAGATCTCTAGCGCCCTCGCTCACGTGGGACGGATACGTGAACTCCACCTGCAACACAGTAAAGATGTTCCCCAGGGGGTTGTAGAGTTGCATATAGAATATTTAACAGATTCCTTATGTACATACCCTAGAGTGGTGTGATGGAGAACTTCTCACACTTACCCTGGAGATTTTGCGGTAGGTTTCCTCATGGCTCTTCGTCTCAAAAGGAGGATTCCCCACCAGAAACTCGTAACAGAGGACCCCCAGACTCCAGAGGTCCACTTTCTCGTCGTGCGTTTTGCCCTCGATCATCTCTGGAGGCAGATAGTCCAGCGTGCCGCAGAGCGTAGACCTCCTGTCCATCAAAGAACAAAAGAATCCACTCAGAAACGTCTCATCTTTATAGCATGAATGCTTTAATATGAGCAAGGGATGGACTTGGAATGAAGGTAATGTTGCAGTTCAATAGTGATGAATAAAATCATACCTCGAGGATGGAGTGTGTACGGACCACCCGAAGTCAGCAATCTTCAGCTCCCCGTTCGCTCCCAGTAACAAATTCTCAGGTTTAATGTCTCTGTGGATGACTTTCTTTGAATGGCAGTAATACAGAGCATCAGCCAGCTCCATTATATACTGCAAACACACACAAAACCACCACATCAGCCAGTTCCCAACAGGACAATACCAGCATTAACAGTTCAGGTCAAATAATAGGCCGGTGAGGCACATTTTATTGTTTTGTCCCTCCCTCAGCTCAGAGCGCAGCTAAAGAGGCTAAAGTAAACAACTGATAAGCCAGAAGGAGCTTTTCAAAAGAGTTTATAAAAGCACCTTTACATTAAATACATCCAGATTCCTGTAATGTATGTAATGAAAATGCAGATTAAAAAAATAAATAAATAAATAAAAACCCACACAAAACAAAACAGTAGAGTAAAGAAACATTACAGCAGAGAAGAGAAAAACTCTTCAAACTCACTCATTGGTTCGTCAGTCGTTACTTTATCTCGGTCAGAATCTAGCCAAGAATTTCAAGACAAGAAACACAAGGATCAATGGACAATGATCCAAAACACACCAGCAAGTCCACCTCTAAATGGCTGAAGAAAACAAAATGAAGACTTTGGAGTGGCCGAGTCAAAGTCCTGACCTCAATCCCATTGAGATGCTGTGGCATGACCTTAAAAAGGGGGTTCATGCTCGAAAACCCTCCAATGTGGCTGCATTACAACAATTCTGCAAAGATGAGTGGGCCAAAATTTCTCCACAGCGCTGTAACAGACTCATTGCAAGTTATGGAAAACGCTTGATTGCAGTTGTTGCTGCTAAGGGTGGCCCAACCAGTTATTAAGCTTAGGGGGCAAACACTTTTTCACACAGGGCCATGTAGTTTTGGATTTTGTTTTCCCTTAATAATAAAAACCTTCATTTAAAAACTGCATGATGTGTTTACTTGTGTTATCTTTCACTAATATTTAAATGTGTTTGATTATCTGAAACATTAACGTGTGACAAACATGCAAAAAAATAAGAAATCAGGAAGGGGGCCAACACTTTTTCACACCACTGTGTAATTATATATAAACACGAGAAATCAGAGAACCCTTCTTTACTTGTAAATATCATGGCTAATAAATAAATACGGCATTCATTACAGTGTGCTCATCAGGCAGTGACAGTGCATCACCACGCTGCAGCTCGTTACATAAAAACCTGCATGTCCGCTTCGTGTTTATCAGACCAGACTGAAATGAAAAACAGCTTGTTATTCATTAGCCGACGCCCACGAATGCTGTGCTTTTGAGTGAATGCTCTTAAATGATATGCTGTCACTAAACCATGTGATGAAATTACAAAAGGAACATTACAGAATGCAGCATTCATTTAACTGTAGATTTTAACTAGGTCTTTGTAAAAACTTGTCCTGCGTGAAACGCAACCTGCAGGTATTAGCACTCCGGTTGTAATTAAACACAAAACACGATATACTTTGTGTACAAGAATATCGGTGTGGTCAATGAAGCCGTTTTATTTTTAGCTAATCTTGGGAATTAGCGTGTCTTTATGTCACGATGCTGCCAAATTCGAGATTCTGATTGGCAGCACGGGTTTAGGACAAAGTGCAGGGCCTAGTACCCAATTGTTGCTATAGCAACAGGACTTGAGGCACACGAATGGATTAAAAATAAATAAATAAAATTTCCTTTCATTTCTGTACCTCTCGTGGAAGGAGTCTCCAGTGTCGGTGCTGATTTATTTCAGAACACAATCTCCACAAATAATATAGCTGGAAGGCCCACCCACTTGGGTGTGCCCTTTCACCATTAAATATCAGTTGCATATCTGTTTTGTAATACACTAGGTATTTTCTGCATTAAACTGAAGAACCAGTTTTAAATAAACCTTCGAGTTTTTCACAGACTGAAGAGGAAGCGTGTTCTCACCGTGGTGCTGCGCTTTTCATCAAACATCTTGCAGCGCTGCAGTTCTCCGTACAGCTCGCCTTTAGGAGCAAACTCCAGGATGAGATAGACACGGGCGGAGTCGTGGAAAATAGCCATACAGGCGCAGGATGTTGGGATGCCTGCGAGGTGATGTGGAGAGAGAGAGAGAGAGAGTGTGAGAGAGACAGACAGTGGGAAAGCGAGACAGTTCAGCTCAGGTACTCCGTCTGCAGGCTGCACTGCGATCACTTCCCCTTCACACACCTGAGATGCGACTGGATTTCCACCTCTCTCCTCAGCTGGTGCTCCACACCGGCTTTCTCCAGCTGCTTCTTAAAAAGCACCTTCAGGGCCAGGATGAACTTGGTCTGTCTTTCTCTGGCCAGGTACACGCTTCCAAACTTGCCCTTCCCGAGAGCCCTGCCGATGTCGAAGTTCTCCAGACTCCACGGCTTCCTAAAGCATAGGGAGAAGCCATCAAACCATGGAACTCTATTCACATCTTAACACAGTTTGAACCTTCCTCCTCTTTTGTTTTAAAGACGCATTAGGAT
Source organism: Hemibagrus guttatus (assembly GCA_033459395.1). Lineage (NCBI taxonomy): Eukaryota > Metazoa > Chordata > Actinopteri > Siluriformes > Bagridae > Hemibagrus > Hemibagrus guttatus. The sequence continues at coordinate 1,054,463 of JAUCMX010000014.1, read as the reverse complement.
TTGAGAGTGCACTACACTTTTGAAACACAGATGCGGGACGGCAGCAAAAGTGCAAATCTTTCGAATTTGTGGCTCTGGTCCTCATAAAAATCAGCTAATAAGATTTATTGACCTTCAATGAGTTAGATAACGGTCCATTTTTTTGTTATCCTACAGGACAGGATAAAGATCGAAACCGTTATTAATCGCCAAACATACATTACAGCAGAGTGGAATTATTTTCTTCACATATCCCAGCTGAGGAGACTGGGGTCAGAGAGCAGGGGCAGCTACAATACAGAGCCCCCTGGGGCAGAGAGGGTTAAGGGCCTTGCTCAAGTGCCCAACGGTGGCAGTTTGGCAGTGTTGGGGCTTGAACCCTGACCTTCCAATCAACAACCCAGAGCTTTAACCACTTGAGTTACCACTGCCCCACATGTCCTTTTTTGGACATACCCACCTTAAAAAAAAAAATTAAAAAAAAAAAAATGATCAGGAGTGACATCAGATTCTCGATGGTGCTCTTAGTCCCTCAGACCTAGTGAACTAACATGAGGATGTGTTTTTAATAGACTGTTCAGTCCATTTCAAAGTCTCTCTGGGTAAGGATGTCTGCTAAATGCTGTAACTTTCATAAAGCTATCGAAACTGGACTAAAGTGGACAGTATATTCCAGATAAAAGAAAAAGTGCTGAAATCTATAGACTATACACCGATCAGGCATAACATTACGACCACCTGCCTAATATTGTGTTAGTCCCCTTTTTACTGCCAAAACAGCCCTGACCCGTCATGCACTGTGTATTCTGACACCTTTCTATCAGAACCAGCATTAACTTCTTCAGCAATTTGAGCAACAGTAGCTCGTCTGTTGGATCGGATCACACAGGCCGGCCTTCACTCCCCACGTGCATCAATGAGCCTTGACCACCCATGACCCTGTTGCCAGTTCACCACTGTTCCTTCCTTGGACCACTTTTGATAGATACTGACCACTGCAGAGCGGGAACACCCCACAAGAGCTGCAGTTTTGGAGATGTTCTGATCCAGTGGTCTAGCCATCACAATTTGGCCCTTCATCAAACTCGCTCAAATCCTTACGCTTGTCCATTTTTCCTGCTTCTAACGCATCAACTTTGAGGACAAAATGTTCACTTGCTGTCTAATATATCCCACAATATATGCTCACAACGTTATACCTGATCGGTGTATTATAGTCAATCTTTACATTTGTTAGTGTTTAGATGAGTACATTTACACGTGCTCAGGAGCACGAACAGGATACAACAGTTTTCCACAAACATACAGGATTTTCCTGAATAAAAACTGTCCTGTATAAACCCTTGTACCAATGATTTACAGATCATTCAGTGTGATGAGACCTGGTGTGTATTTTCTGGATGTAGGACTTACTTCTCAGTGTTGGATGTGCCGGTCATCCCATTGGCAGGTTTCTCTGGAGAAAGAAAACAGAGTCAAGGCATTTTAAACACATCCTGGTGTAAGTAGAAATAAAGTTAAAGTGCTTACGGTTAGGATTGTCCTGCTTGTGCTCTGTGGGTTTAACCCCCTCGGGGGCGCTAGGCGCAGGCTTGGGCTGACTCTGTGCTGGTTGTGTTTGGGGTTTGGGTTGAGTCTGTGTTGTTTTGGGTTGACTATGAGCAGGGTTAATATTCTGCTCTCCACTGCATGGGCTTTTCTGATCACTCCGAGGCCTCTGGACACGCTGCGGCCCCTGAGAAACGCCAAGCACGGACGTGTGGCTTGGAGTCAGTGCGGGTTTGTGGCAGCTCTGAGTCACGGGAACCCTCTTCGGCCCGGTGCTTAAAACCTGGAAGGAGAGGAAAAAACATTAACAGAAAGAACAAATGTTGCCAGACAGATGGAGTGTAGATGCCAGGAACTCCTATTGAACACCAACACTGCACTCCAAGCCTCAATGACGACTTCTTGTGACTTGTGCATGTGTGCACAAGCTAGAGGCCACTATGGCAGTGCAACAAACATGTTTAATCACCGGTCATGAACAGATCTGCTGGGTAAATTATGTTGTGTAACTGACTCCAGTTCCTTAGAAGCCTCAATGGAGGGCAAATAAACACCACTAGAAAGAAGAGGCATCAATACTGACCATTTATCATGAGTCACAATCACAACACAAAGCTTATACTAATGCTTTATATGAGGTACCTCCCCACACACCTTTTCACAGTCTGATTTCTGAAACATCAGGTCCTTGGATGATCTGATCCTCACAGCAGGATCCATAACCCTAAACAGAGGAAGGTGAACAAGTTTAAAATCAAAACAAGTTAACTGACCAATGCATTCCTCAATTATTTTATTTTTTGTTTTAATTATTGGCCCACAGAGAGATGCCATCATCCAAGTCAGGTTTGAGGTCAGTAATTCACCTCTGTGGCTCTTAAAAAGAACAGAGCAACCCTCTGAATCAGCCGTTACTATAGAAACAACAGAGCAGGAATACGAGTCTGTGATTTGCCTTGAAGCTGGAACTACTTCTGAAAAACAGCATGCTGTGCTATAACGTGCTTCATCACAAATAATTCAACCTTTTAATCTTTTATATCTAAACCACTTTAATTTATAACTACAGGAAAAGTATAATGTTAGAAAAACATCTAAACATCTGTTATTGTTATGGAAACTGACATTTACATTTAGGGTTCTATATTAGTTAGAAAAGTTTTAGATTTCTAAGCATCCAAGCTGAATCTATTCATCAATAATTGTCCATGAGCTGGTCAGTTGACTTGCTAGTGCCTTGTAAGTTAGCTAGTTATCTAGCTAGCTAACATCATGTTTAACATACACGTTAACGGCGCGTTACATTTCTGCATCCCAAATCAATGTACAATCCCTAAATAGGGTCACTAGATACAACATAAATGAACGGTTGAAACAACCAACATAGTGGACTTAATGTATAAAACAGAGAGATTGTATACACAGCCACATAGTCATTAGTAACGAATAAAATTTAACAAGAACTTAAATGAAAACAATCTGCTGTTCATGTTTAAAAAGAATTGGCATTACATAAAACACTTACAGGGTCTTAAATCTTCTTCAGCAGTTCAGAAGGAGACCGTTGAGCTTAAAATTCTGTCTTGCTATCTTGACCGGCTAGCTGGCCAAGTTAGCAATTACGCTAACGCTATATAAAAAGTAACCGGTTAGAGAAACAATATATAACGTAGTCTTATACACCTATATATGTCTATATAACTAGCTTTTTTAAAAAAATCTATCTGCTGTTAAAATGATTCTTTAACACATCCGATGGCAAACAACGGAACACAGCGAGCTACGACTGAAGGGCAAGCTGAGTTGTTTAGTTTCAAATATCCCCCTTTTAAAGTCCTTTAACATTGGCACGGCTCTGATTGGTCAGCGCTAGCACCGTCCCCAACACCTATTGGCTGCGAGGGATTCTCTCTCTTCGTCACGGAGGGAGCCGCAAGGAATGTCGGGAAATGCAGAGTACGTTTTTTAATGTTGGTTTCTATTATTATTATTATTATTATTATTATTATTATTATTATTATTATTATTATTATTATTATTATTATATTACAACTAATGGTTGTTTTGTTTATTTTTTTTTTATTATTATAGCAAATTCAAATCGATTGATTTTTATTCTAAGTAATGTATACATTTAATTAATTGTCATATTTGTTGTATATACTTTTACATATAAAATATTTTTTGTTTATTTATTTATTTTGTTAACATAGGACTATGGCCCTCTTTGGTGCGCTATATAAATACTAGACATTACCTAATACCAAACCTTTCCTTTAATAGATAAATGGATTAATTAAAGTCAAGAAGCCTTTGTCATGTCACACATGACATTACAGCACAGTGGAATGATTTTCTTCGCATTTCTGGCAGCTATGATACAGTGGGCCTAGAACAGAAAGCATTAAGGGGCTTGAGTCTTGATCAAAAGCCCAACAGTGATATCTTGGCGGTGCTGGGACTCGAACCCTGAACCCCTGATCATCCAGGCTATAAAGTTTAGGTCCCACTGAGATTTGAACTTGGATCACTGGATTCAGAGTCCAGAGTGGAACCATCTGCTTAGACAGCCTCTTAAATGTGCATTAGTTAAACCGGGAACTATTATAGTTAAGTTCATCAAAGCTCCACCCCCATGATCTAAGTGTGTATAAGACGAGTGACAGGAGCAAACACAAACAAGCATTTTGGACAGGATGACATTTTTTGTGATCAGGTTTTGTCAGGCATTTAGTACACTTCAGTACACATCAGTGACACAAATGGACTATTGCACATAAACATACACACGCACAGTGTTCAGAGCTTGACCTTCACACTTTTTTCACCAAACATAGCTTACAATGCAGCGCTATTTCTACACCATCATCTGAATCTGAATCCAGATTTCTGGTCTAATTCCACTCTCATATGAATCTGCACTGAGGAGATAAAGGGACTGTCCAAGATGGCCGCCTCCATAAAATGCGACAGTGTTCGATGTTTTGTAGTAAATGTGCACATTCTTTTTTTTTTTTACTCAAAAGTGATAACTGCTCATTGGCAGTTTTAGCAACTTTTAGCCGTGACATCAGACAGTTTACGATAAAACATCTTTAGACACTTGAACAGGAACTGTAACCAAACTATCATATGTACCTGGCAGATTGTTATCATTCATGCTATTCATATCACTTAGAAAACAAATTTCTAAGCTGTGCATCAGTAAACCTCTGCAACCTGTTATCCAGGATGCAACCAGTGTCAGAAATGTCATTATTTTAGTCACATTACGTATATCCTATCTCTATATAATCCATATATCTCAATACCCGAGCTCTAGATTCCCTATACCCCAGAACCAGAACTCTAGAATCTCTTTGAGATCTCTTTGTTTGTGCTCTAACACATACCTTTGTTTTTAATATGAACAAATAATTATCATTTGTAAAGTTTTATCATGACAGTCCGCATGCTCTCCTCACAAACAGACACACACACATACACACACACACCTTGTTAGGCAAAATTACAACTAACAAAAATATGTCTATTTAAAAAAAAGTGTTCAAGTGCTGCTTTAGAAAAATATGGAAAATATTTACTTCTTATTCACAGGGAAGTGTGATGATGCAGAGTTACTGATATCACCACCCCAAAGCTGATTTCCCTATAACATCTGAGATGTTTCTCATATACCACATGCATTTTTGACAATGACAGATTTAAGGAAATAAAGTTCAACAGGGTGTGGATCTGCTCTTGTGTTGAAGTTTCTGGTATTTCTCCAGCTTCATGGGATTCTAGGTTATTAGACTCGGTCACTTTGGTTAATGTTTCTGCATTATATATTAGCCTTGAAAATAATCCCAGCATTGATGTTGTTAAGATGGCAGGACGTGATATTTTTACCCAGAGCTGAGCTTTTGAATGAAAATGCTTGTCCATGGGAACGTGGTGAAATCGGGCTAAAATAAGAACAGAAGCGGTTGCTAAGCAGCTCTGAGGATCGTAGCAGCTTGTATAAGTCATTTCAGAATTGCTCTCATTAATTACAGGTATAAATTCCAAGACTGTCAGGTTTATATTGAATTAAGGTTTGGATCATGTTTCTAAAGTGGAATCGTGTGCCAACGCTGGCAGGAATGGCAGAGCGTGATAGAAACTCAAGTTCTTTTTTGTAGATTAGCATTCAGTTGAGATTAGCAGAGATTGAATCAATAAACGTGTCATTGTACATGGGATTACTTGGTCATTAAAATGTTCTCTGACTCACACCTATGTTTTATACCTACTGTCTTTTAAAGCATGTCTAAAACTGTTTGGAATGTGTGTGTGTGTGTGTGTGTGTGTGTGTGTGTGTGTTGTGTGTGTGAGTGTGTGTGTGGTTGTGTGTCTATAATGTGGGTGTGAGTATGTGTTTATAATTATAGATTTCTGAGGAATATACTTGGCCTGAGTCCTAACTTCAGATATTTCTGAACAGGATTTTTTTGTCATATCACATTGTGTAATGATGTGGCACATACCCCTCGCTCTGGTATGTTACCCTGCAGGAAATGACAGGGGGAAAAAATTAAAACACCACCAAAGTTTAGTAGTTGTTTTGATTTATTTTCTTTGACAGAAACTCCAAGAATTCTTTATTTTACATAAATAACTTTATTATTTAAAATCACAGATTTCTCACGCTTAAGCAGTATTGAGTAAGCGTCAGGTTCACGTAGCTGCCTCTCTTCCCGCGTCTTTGTTGTTGTTGGGGTTTTTTTGGGGGGTTTTTAACCGATGTGGTGAGACGTGCAGAAAGACGTTGAATTCAGATAAAGATTACTACAGAATAAAACTAAGAGTCAAGTAGCGCTTTATTCGTTGATATTGTTATAGTTGTGAGAATAATGTTGTGAGAAAAATTTAGGAGCTAAGCACGCGCTAGAAGTGATTGAGGCTAACAATTCAGCTAGCTAGCACATAGCAACACCATTGTGAGTTGTATATACAATACACAATAAGTAAACAATTTGAAATGTGACAAAAATCCATCGGGAATGTCAACGTTTCCCTCAGATGTGTTCGTAAAATACTAATAAAAGGTGCTGCATGCCTAAAATAAAACTATAATTAAAATTAGCATCAACAAGCTAAAAAGAAGCATCACCATGCTGAGCAGCAGCAGCGCTCTGTCCCGGATATATACTGCTTTAAAAATGTTTTATTTTTTATGATTATGAGATTAGAACAAGTGATCGGTGTTTTAGATCGCAATCATTTAATGTCCTTTATTTGTCCTGCAGTGTTTGCAATTCTTCTGTACACATTGAAGTAAAGCAGGATGTATCTTCTACATCAACTGGCACATTTCCATTTTCCTGTTCCTTTTCTTATTTTGTTTTTTAAATAAGAAAACAGGTTCATCAAGGACAAAAAAGACACGATACGATCTGCTTCGGTGTTGTTTAGGAGACGAGGCCTGCTGGCTCATTTCCTGAAAGGCAAAAAAATTGAATACACAAGCTATTAAATAAGATAATAATAAATGGCAATCTTAGATAATTGCATATTTGAGCCTGAGGGATTATTAGGTAGGTATTTAATTGCAGTAGGGAAAATTTTGAAATGAAAGACCAGTATAACCAATATCAGTGTAACAAGAACTCCAGTGTATCACACCAAACACCATCGCTGATCATTTTCCTCTAACAGCATGACACACAGAGCTTTATTCCTCACAGCACATACACGCAGCATCACATAATTACTTGATGATATGGATGTGTGTGTGTGTGTGTGTGTGTGTGTGTGATGACAGCACACAGCACCAGTGTATTACCAGGTTATTACCATACCACTGCAAATTTAATTTATTTTAATTACGTATGATTATTTAAAGGGCAAACACAAGGGAGAGTTGGGCTGTTGATGGTTGAGGAATGTATATGTATGATCATAATGAGGTGATAACATGACGCTGATCTGGTTCCCAGCACAGATATTATTATTGTTATTATTATTATTATTATTATTATTATTATTATTATTACTTCATACACTTTCATTATAATGTATTGCTGCATAAAGTCCACGTATAGTGTATTATATATATATATATATATATATATATATATATATATAGACTGTTTTGAATTGCATATCTGTCAGTCTCTCTTTTGCATTTCATTCATTCTCTAACACACACAGTGTCACTATGATCAATTAACCCCTAATTCTCTATAATTACATAATTTGCAATATCAACGATAACTCTAATTATTCTTAATATTGTGTTCGGGAGCAGTTTTTAAAATCTGGTGAAACCAGTCTGACTCATTCTGAAGCACTCTTCATGCCACACACACACACACACACACACACACACACACACACACACACACACACACACGTCCACATGCACTTATGCACAAGGTGCAACGTCTGATTTCTGACAGGTTGTGATGTCACTCAGGTGAAGTGCTGCTGGTCCTGTTCAGTGTGCGACAGTCGGAGTAGTGACTCCATGCCCGAAACACAAGCCTGCAGCCAGACAGGAGACAGAGAGACATTAAAGACAACGTACGCTGGATTTGTGCATATCTTGAGGATCTAGGACATTTATTTCTAGAAGAGAAGCACAGGTAAGATCTGAGACTTGGTGATGGGATGGGATGAGAACTTTTGGTACTTTTTGAATATCTGTGATGTCAAAAAAAATCGAAATCAAGTAAATCAGAGTGCTTTGATAAAGTCCTGGAGGTCCATCAAGTACCGTGAGGAGACTCAGCAAACTGTTCTGCAATGGAGTAATACCTCAGAAATACACAATTCACAAGGAATCTAAAAATCAGTGTATTGTCTCAGATTGACCTTCTGCATTATTTATTATCATTTATAACACCATTTCCACATCCCAACCTCACGCTTCTGATGGAAAATAATTAAAAAGAGCATTAGAATAAATCTGAAATACAATATTAGCAAAACTCTAGTCTGCTAGCTCTTTATTCCTCACTCACATGGCAGATGAAGATTTAGAAATAATCCAAAGAACAATCCAAATCTTCATCTATGATAAATCAATTACAGTGAAATGTTGCTGGAAAAATGTATAGAAATATTTCTATAACAATCTGAATTTACTATACGATCAATTTAAAATCATTATTAAATTAGATAAAAGTTATATTTTCCCAGTGAGCTGCTGATGAGGTAATGCACACTTTCATAGTAAGAGGGAGCTGAATGACAATTTAACACTCAAATATTAACATTTATACAGGCTCATTTATTTCGGCTAAATATTACACAACAGCTCTTTACTGGTTAATAATGAATATTTAACCTCCAAAGCCTTTTTTAATTAACACGAACATTTCTGTTTTATATTTTTTAAAATGGTCATTCTACAAAAATTCCACAAATTTTTTATTTCATTCTGTGTATTTTATTTGTATTGTCTTTTGGACGTCTCAGCAACTGTCCAGGTCTCTGCTCCTCAATTAAAAAATGATTTCATTCAATTTTCTTTTCTTTTCTTTTTACATTACAGTCTCACATTTGTTTGAACATAATCTTGGAGAAACAATAACATTTCATGACAGTAGTTAACTAAAGGGAATTATCTGGTTTGTGTAAATAATTCTGTGTTATTAAAGTTATTAAAAATAATTCTGAGGATTTAAAGGAATTAAAGGACTAATCTGGCCAAAAACTGACTTTCCACCAGCTGAGACATGTTTAGAGCTACCAGTTTAACTCGCATAACAGAAGTCTTCCTTCAAGTTATGAGGAACAGGAAAAGAAACCAACCGAATTCCACTTTTTGTTAACAGAGGAATCATCTAACACGGAAAACATCTAAAATGCTAGAAATGGTACGACTCGAGCGTCACACTTTTGACTCCGCCCCTTTTATCCTTTCTATATTACAGCTTTCACCTGATAGTGTAGTCATCATCTTCTGGCCTTCCTGTCTGAGCTGAAAACTCTTTTTTGTTTCTCATTGAAAGTTTAAAGAATGCATTTTTTTGGAAATTAAACTGATTTGTTTGTTTGTTTGTTTGTTTGTTTGTTTTGTGTACTATTTCCATCGAAGGATAAATTAGCCATGAAAAATACAGTGCAGATGAAGCAAAAGTCGATTATTTTCCGGTCACTGCATATGCAGAAGAGCTTTAACCCTCACACACCACAGCAAATTTCCTGCAATTACAACATCTCATTAATTAAAGACCATGTACTTTTTATCCATTTATAGTTACTTTTAAATAGTACATTATAGCTGTACATCCTGAAGCAGCGTAGTCCTCTTACTGAAGCCGTTTGCTAAAAATTACAAAATTTTAGCAATTAAAGAGTGTTTTTTTTATCCATTTACAGTTATATTTAATGTAGTAAATACATTACATATACGACAGCAGATCATGTGCAGGGTTTTATTCTTTAATACTACAACAATCTGTCAGATATGATCATATTTTACATATTAAACAACAACTTTTATCCATTTATAGCTACATTTATTAGTAGTAAAACATCTGCAGAAAATAATAAACTACTCATGCTAGTACAAATACAACCCTGAGGTTACTCATTTTTCCGTTTTCTTTTATTCATAATTCATTAATTAAGGAATGACTTCTGGTACTTTTTATCCATTTATAGTTACTTACAGATATTGAATGTTGTAGAAGTACAAAAAAAAGACCTCATGCTAATATAAATAAGTCAGTCTCAGAGAATATCTCTGAGAATAAAACACTCTGTTAGAGAGCAGATTTTCTTTTCTTTTATTAAGTTGCTAGGCAGCTAATGATCACATGACTGCATTATTCGCATTATGAGAATACGAAGAATAACCCAGAGGTCACAAGCTGTTCCCGCTGATTTAACCCCCGTATTAACGAATATAAATCTCACAATGGTAACAACAAGGAACTCATGGGACTCCTAGAGACAGACAAGCGCACGTCGATGCACAATCCTGTATAATTATAGGAAACTAGACTAGGGTTGAAACAAGAGCTGCTCACTGGCACTCGTTCACAATGCCGTCTTTTTCTAATCAGATCCAGTGTTTGAGGTACGTGCAAACGTATGCCACTATCACGTAAAAATATCTGTGAAAATATATGAACCTCTTACCAGTTGAGCAGGAACCATGACACACTCCGGTTTCATGGAACGCAGTGTTTTTTGTGTGTGTGTGTGTTTGATAAGGAAACACTCTGTCCACCTTAGATCCTATCTCAGATCTCTGAACACTTCAGCTGCTCCGATGTTTGCGGTGAGACGTTTCTGCGGCATCTTCTAACACCATGACCTGTGCATGGCTGTTGATTTCAGACACACAGAAACGTCTCAGAATATGTTCTCAATGCACACCGTGTTTATTCTTCTCCTTTCCTGCCACACTGCAGCCTTGTCCCGGACGGATTAGGCCTGTTTGATCACCAGGTCAAAAATGTGACGGCTCATCACACTTCTGTAAACGCGCTTTGTTCTGATGTTTGGTCAAACTTTCTGATCGACGTCTGTCCTGTTCTCATCAAATATAAGTCTGATTCACAGGGCAAACACACCCCAAGCCACCAAACCTGTCGCGCTGTGACCTGAAATCGACCCGAAATCCGACACTGAGAGTCGATGCTCTATTATCTGCGTGAAATTTTATCCGTCTTATTAAAACCACATTCATGAAATAGAATAGAATAAAAATAATATAATACAATAATAGCTAAAAAAAAACAAAGCAGCTAGAGCAGAGAGAAAGTGTTTTAAAACAGTAAATAAAATAACAGCAATGTGAAATATCTGCATTAAAGTCAAATTAATAGCCAAAAGGTAATAAATAATACAAAGTTTAATTACAAAAGTTTCAAAATTAAATAAAAAGTCAAATGCGATTAAAGCAATGAACTGATTACGTCGCTCATTAACTGTATTTCTGATAATAACACATTTATTACAATTCTGTAATGTTCCACTGGAAGAATAACCGCTGTCACATTTTCAGGCCGGAGCGATGGAACAGGACGAACAGAAGGAGAGAAAAGGAAACAAATCTGAGAGCATGACGGAGGAGAGCTTCATCAAAGACCTCTACTTCTTCATGAAGCAGAGAGACATGCCGATAGAGAGGATCCCTCACCTCGGCTTTAAACAGAGTGAGTGAGAGACACTGAGAGAGAGAGAGAGAGAGAGAGAGAGAGAGAGAGAGAGAGACAAAGAGAAAGAGACAGAAACAGAGAGAGAGAGAGAGAGAGAGAGAGAGAGAGAGAGAGAGAGAGAGAGAGAGAAAGACAAGCAGAAAGCCAGTGCGAGAGAAAGAGAGAGAGAGAGAGAGAGAGAGAGAGAGACAAAGAGAAAAAGACAGAAACAGAGAGAGAGAGAGAGAGAGAGAGAGAGAGAGAGAGAATAAGTGATAAAGTGATAAAGATTTTAATACATGCTGTGTGTGTGTGTGTGTGTGTGTGTGTGTTTTCTCCCCTGCTGTAGTTAATCTGTACCTGATGTTTAAAGCAGTGATGGAGCTGGGAGGATATCACCAGGTAAACTTCAGTTCATATAATTAATTTAAAATCACTGAAGTTCTTTAAGTTCCTGCTGAACCTTGAGCATCAGTGTAAATATGCAAATATAAAAACCTATAAATATAATAAAATCAGATCTAACAAAAGAAAAAGCCAATCCGAATCTTTCAGATTTGTTACAGGATCGGATATCCGATACGTTTTCTCTGATATCCGATCCTCCGTTTGTTGCAGGTGTTGCTGCGATACCGATACTGAGGATCAGATCAGTGCCGTCTCTAATTATAGCATTATATCATCAGATCACGTCACTAATTATATCATATCACGCCATGTGTACGAGCACGAGTGCTGAAAACCTCCTGATTAATAAGACACGACACAAATACGAGATTTATAATATTAAAAAAACCAACAACAGTGTAACTGATAAGACTGAGTATCTCCTCATCATGGCACCTGTTAGTGGGTGGGATATATTAGGCAGCAAGTGAACATTTTGCCCTCAAAGTTGATGTGTTAGAAGCAGGAAAATGGACAAGCGTAAGGATTTGAGCGAGTTTGACGAAGGGACAAATTGTGATGGCTAGACCACTGGATCAGAGCATCTCCAAAACTGCAGCTCTTGTGGGGTGTTCCCTGTCTGCAGTGGTCAGTATCATTTAAGAGTGTCCTTTAAGTCCTGGAGGTGGGGCCCATGGAGGCCAACTTACAGTCCTTAATGGATCTGCTGCTATGTTAATTTTTGTTCTTGATTAAGACAGAGACTGGTGGAGCAGGTAGTCAGGTATATACGATGCATGTATAGGACAGTGAACAAAAAGAAAGGTTTTAGTAAATTTTTAGTAAATCAGATTTGTGTAGCTGGACTGCACACTGCACACTGACAGCTTTACACTGAATTAGACTTCTCTCGGATTCGGAATCTTGATGTAAAAGTAATTGTTTAATGATCTAATTTGTCAGGTGACTGCACAGCAGCTCTGGAAAAAAGTGTACAACATTCTGGGAGGAAACCCCCGCAGCACCAGCGCAGCCACGTGCACACGCCGACACTACGAAAAGTGAGATCAGCGAGAGGTTCATTTCAGAAATTCATCTCGTTGTGCCTCAGCTAATTAAACTCACCTTGATCTTCCTGTCTCCAGACTCCTTCTTCCGTACGAGTACCACTTAGCCGGATACGGAGACGAGATTCCCATCAGTCTGCCTCGACAACGCAAGCGCTTTCACCGTGAGGATGAGTACAGCCAGGGCCCCAAACGTGCAGACTTCACACAATTACACCAGTTTAATCAGGTACAGGCTGAGGACAAAAAAATAGGGGAAAAAAAGAATATTTCAAAACCAAACATTTGTTTTTTTTCTCTGTTTTTATTCGTACACGTGTTTTTTTCTTATACAGTACCTCCCACCTGGACCCATATCTCTACCAAGCTACTTGGCCATGTCCCTGCCCTCTGCCCCTGCCCTCAGCTCTCCGCTTCACAGTCGACCCATGATGCCCTACATCCCTCCTTCATCAGTGGAGACAGGAAACATTAAACAATCACTGGAGTTCCTGCGTCAACTCGCTCAGGAGTATAAATCGTCCTCGGGATGGACAGAGCCTCTGAACCTCAGCAAGAAGCAGAGCAGACCGGAGGCATCCAGCAGCATGCCATCGTCGTTCACGTCCCCCGCCATGAAAAAGAAGGAACCCAAGTTTTTAAACGAAGCTCCACTACTTCAACAAGGCAATCAGTCAGGAAACTGTCAAGCTCTGACCCCTACACATGCAGCCATAAATCATCAGAGCATCAGAGATGAATCACATGTGATCAACCACGCATCTTCTTGCTCTAGCAGTCCAAACTTGTGGAAAGCAGCTCCAAGTTCCACTTCTCCATCTCATCCTTTCTCCTCCTCCTCCTCCTCCTCCTCCTCCTCTTCCTCATAGGCCAAATTACCCCAGCACAGTCCAAACCAAATATACACCACAACAAAGCCTACCAATGTCCAAATCAGGATCCTCTTCCACATCTCAGCTGAGCCCTGGACCCATTAAACCAACTCTAGCATTAGGCCCATATGGAGGAATGGAGATCCAAATCCCATTGTCTTTGCTCCAGAATCTGATCAAAGAAGGTGTTGTTTTGAACACAGCCTCTAATCAACATCATCTACCACACTCCAAACCCAGCGAAACTCCATCACTGCCTGGAAGAATGACCTTCGAAACCAGCACTGACGAACCTGCAGATCTGAGCCTGAAGAACAAAGTGAGAAACGTCAACATCAAGAGTGACATCAGCATGAATGCTAGCAAGACTACTAATGAAAGACAGGCAGCCGAGAGCGAATATTATGCTGTGAAGCCCTTGTTAACGCCTGCACCTGCCAAGTTTTCTTTGTATGATTACGCTTCTCACCTTAAAACCCCTCAAAGAGGATTTCAGGAACAACAAATGTGCACCAAGCAAGCACCTTCTACCAGGCCTCCATTCCCCAAAAATGAACCTCTTCGTCCTTTATCCAGATCACTCCATAGCATCTGAAACACCAAGAACCAAACTGGTTCAGAACACAGTTATATAAACAGCACTGATCCAAAAGCAGTGAATAAGAAAAGAATAGTAAATAAAAAAGAAAGTAATGTAAAGTTAATTACACTGTATGATTATATATTTTTTTTAAAAAATGCATGCTAGCAGGCAGCAATAACACTAGTTTAATGTTAAAAAGGCTAAACAGGAGCTGAAATTCCATACACATTTGTCTGTGTGGAAAGTTTTATGATAACCTGTAATTCAGGACGTCCTCCTTCCCTCTTCAGAGCACTCGGCTGAGCTCAAGATTAGAAAAAAGGAAATACTTTTTCCACAGTAAGAAATCCATATATTAGCTTTGGATATAAAATTCTATATGCAAAAAGCATTCAAAACACTCAAACATATACTGTACGGTTACCGCTAAAGTTACTAACGCTAAAATATTTAAGTGTTTGGAAATATTGTTTAAAAACTTTTGGAAAGTATTTATTTCCTGAGTCTCATGAGTCGTAGACGGGATCGATTCAGAGGTCCAGACAGGGATGGGCAAAAACTTTAAAATAGCTTTAAAATCAGCCAAATATAACGTCTTTTTTTGTAATAAAGCTAACAAAAATGCTGATGTTCTGTGCTCACTCGAGAAACATATGAAGCTTGGTTTAATAACTGAGCGCGAAGGATTATAACGCTCAGGAATACGCTGCCTTATAATGACGTGCGTGACAAACTGTGACTTGGATCCGTTGTGAGAAACACACTTGTTTGATGAAAAAAGAATTATTTCTAGCACTCCGGCACAGAGAGAAGTCAGTTCCTTAATCTTAATGTATTTTTTAAAATAAATTTACTATAATAAATAGTAATAATAAATGTGCTGTTTTTTTACGCCTCAGGATACAACATGATGTAGGAAGTTGAAGACTAAATGAATTTAGAAAATTTGTAAATATTTACATTTTATATTCCTTTTTATGGAAGAAAAATGAGAATGTGTTTTTTACTGCTGTAAATATCATATTTTATTATTATTATTATTTTTTTTTTTAAATAATCAAATTAAGTATCATAAATATGTGACATTTTTGGTGATTGTTTGTGTAACATTATTTGATTTCTGGGGTATTTACACTCAGTAACAAAATTCTGTACAGTGTTTTGAATTTTCTAAAACTGAAAATAAAGCTCTTTCTCACATTAATCTTAGCTGATATTTATTTATAAAGCCTCTTTCACACACACATTTTTATTTATTTATTTATTTTTTTGTGATATAGTAAAACCTGTTACACTAGGCGATTACACGTACACAATACACAAAAAAGACCTGGTGACAAATAACAATGACGAGAATTTCCAGAGGAATATAAAACCAACCAACACCTTAGCTTAATTCCAGACAAACCACACACTTGCCTTTGTTAAGAAACACGTCTGAAAATAAATAGAGCATGTTTTGTTAAGCCCATTATTCAAGAATACCTTTGTCTTACAAGGGAGCCATGTCTATCCTTAATTCATCCTTCCGTGTGACACAGCTAGAAAAACATGCCATGCAATTTAAAATGCCTGAATAACACTTGGGGGAAAACACACACACACACACACAATATTTATTTATTTATTTCACATAGTAAATCCTTCTGACAAAATCATAAAGGTTGAAATGAGTGATGGAGTGTTGAGATGAAGCCAGGTACTGATTATTTTTTAAACGAGTGCACTTCTTAACCCGTATTTATTTATTTATTTTTAAACTGATTGTTTATATTTTGATCTGTCCCATTTAACATCTATAAAACAGTTTAGTTCTGGTTAGCGTTTAGGTTACAGGATCCACAAACTCTCGCTCCATTGTCCAAGGAACAACCCAATGGATTACATATGAAAATGAAGAACTAGAAGAAAGCAAACATGTCCGTCACACTTCGGTATCAATTTGGACTTTCTTTCCCAAATTGTGTTTCTTCGTGTTTGGTATCTGTTATAAGTGCGTAAGCCATCGTGTTGTAACAACCCCTACATCCTGGTAATGTACATTCCTCAGAGTTGTATCTACAGCTCTAAAAAAAACTGCTCTTAACAATTCCTGGTCTTCAGAAGTGGACAAGTACTTCTATGTGTGTGATAAACAAATAGATCGGACAAAAAAGAAAAAGAAAATTCAGGTGAAAACTAATTCGGATGACTTTTTTATTGAAACTGTAATAACAAACCATGAGTCTCAGTGACCAGCACTACAGAGTCGGCTAATGACTTAATCCAAAAGTCAAATATTCTGTAAATAATCAAAAATTTACAAATAACTAGAGTTTGACTTGATGCCCAGCCAGTTATCCTAACTTACTGGACCTGACACTAGACTAGATGAGCACTTTATTATTTACTGTATTATTCTACATTCTACATGCCGCTTGTCCACTAAACCACTCAATGCAAACTTGCAAACAATGTGACCTAACCTGAAATATTTCTCTTAATCAATAATCCGCAATAATCCGATTTTCGTTGTGAACTCAGGATGTATACTGGTGTGTATACTGGTCCATAAGTATAGTAGATTTCTGTACTCTTTAGTGTGCTGTGTATTTGTTACGTGTTGCCGCTGTTGATTTTGGAATGTTTACAAGAGACACAGTTTCCTTCTTCTATGCAAACTCTATTGCCTGGAGGAATGACAATAAACTTCACCTTGACTTTAACTAACCTGGTGTTAGAAAGACAGCAGGCTAATATAGGTAATGAAGCAAGCTAATGTTGCACAACCTTCCTCAGTGTACTTTTCTAAATGGAGTTCCAAGTTAAGTAGAATAGATTCCATATTATATACAAAACCTTGTAGAAATCCTTTGTAAATGCATTAAGTGAGAGTTTCATTTTAAATTTTAATAATAATCCATTGTCTGTACCGCTTATCCGTCTATTCTCGGGTCACGGGAGCCTGTGCCTATCTCAGGTGTCAATGGGCACACACACACACACACACACACACACACACACACACACACACACAAAAAATACACACGGCAGAGGTGGGAATCAAACCCCCAACCCAGTGTTCTGAGTTCCCAGCGTGACCACTTCTTCTTTCCGGATCTGTCTGATCCATCCAGACGCTCTACACCTGGTTGCAGTCTGGTGGCTTGGTGGTGCTCACTGCTGCTGTGGATGGATCTGTGTGGTCAGCCCTGTGACCAGGGGACTGCTGTGGATAGAACCACTCTGAGACTATCACACCGTCTCTAACTGCCGCTGCATCGGTCAGCTTTCAGCAGGAAGGAATTACAGCTAAGTCTGTAATGATCTCAGAAACTACACTGACCTGTTAGTTCCTCAGGAGCTCTCGGTTGCTGTTGTAAAAAGGACATTATTTACATGTACATTATTTACTGTCCAGTGTCACCCAAATGAGGACGAGGTTCCCTTCTGAGCCTGGTTTCTCTCAAGGTTTCTTCCTCAGGGAGGTTTTCCTCACCACCGTCACCTCAGGCTTCTCATTAGGGATAAAATAATAACTTCACTTTAAACTTTATCATTTATTTTTCTACGTTTCTATACTTCTGTTAAGCTGCTGTGAGACAATGTCCATTGTTACAAGTTCCATTGTGCTATACAAATAAATTGAATTGAAATGAACAATACTTGTGCATCCTCGGTCTGTATTATTTAAGAACATTTTTCTAAAGAAGATTTAGAACATTTATTCTTTTCCGAGAACAAGATAGACAGACAATCAAAGAGGATCAACTGCTCTTATCTTAATAGCCAAGACTGCATGAAGGCTGATTGTGAAAGTGTTCTGATGAATGTGTACAGGAAGCAAAAGATCCATTAATGTGTGTGTGTGTGTGTGTGTGTGTGTGTGTGTGTGTGTGTGTGTGTAGACTGTAAAGTTTTGATAATGAAGAAAGTGCTCAGAAAATCAGAGTATGGAGGAATTTCATGCATCATGATGAGTTGCAGAAGTGTTTTTAGGGTTCAGTTCATGGGTCATTTTATAAAGCATCAGTGACATAGGGTAGTTTGTAGGTATAGGGCTAGTTTCATAGGGACTGTTTAGGGTACATGATGATCTTAAATGTAAGCGTGTTAATTTGCCGTGACATGTATTGTTTTGACATGTACTGAGTTGTACTGGTTCTTGATGTCCCCTGTGTGTCAGTTGGCTCAGTGCCACTGTGAGCGTTGAGGTGATAAAGATGATAATGCATGGCAAATATTTTCATTTCAGCAGGTGTTATGTGCAGCACTCCTTTATTGTTCTTCATTCCCCTCACTCAAGCATTTCTTCTTCCTAATCAGGAACTTTCCCTGGCTTTTACTCAAACACAGGCGTAATGATACAACACAAACACTGCACTCGTCCTGAGCTCAGTAAATATTTCCTCTCTGATTATAATCTGTCTCTTTATACTATGACTCCTTAAAAAAATAATAAAGGCACACATTGATTGTCACAGTGCTGAATTAACGTTAATAGTAATTAATGTTAGAATTAGGAATTAATTGTCAGCATTGCATTTTTTCCATAGTTACAGATACCTGCATTTTCTAATTTTTCCTTTTTGTAATAATTTTTTCCCCCCAGTTCTTTTGTCCTTTCCCCGGCTTACTGGCTTTAATAGTTCACAGAAATATAAATTTAGTTATTGTGAACATATTCCTTGTTATGCTCAGAGGTAAGAGGTGAAGTGTGACACTGTTAGCTGTGCAGTGACATTTCCATAACAATACACAATTCAATGATTGGTCAATTTACGGACTCTCTTGTTTCTGACCATGAAATAGAGGACCAGTGAGAAAAATACAAACCCGATTCCAAAAAAGTTGGGACACTGTACAAATTGTGAATAAAAAAGGAATGCAATAATTTACAAATCTCATAAACTTATATTTAATTCACAATAGAATTTTAGATAACATATCAAATGTTGAAAGTGAGACATTTTGAAATGTCATGCCAAATATTGGCTCATTTTGGATTTCATGAGAGCTACACATTCCAAAAAAGTTGCGGGCAGGTTTGCAATAAGAGGCCAGAAAAGTTAAATGTACATATAAGGAACAGCTGGAGGACCAATTTGCAACTTATTAGGTCAATTGGCAACATGATTGGGTATAAAAAGAGCCTCTCAGAGTGGCAGTGTCTCTCAGAAGTCAAGATGGGCAGAGGATCACCAATTCCCCCAATGCTGCGGCCAAAAATAGTGGAGCAATATCAGAAAGGAGTTTCTCAGAGAAAAATTGCAAAGAGTTTGAAGTTATCATCATCTACAGTGCATAATATCATCCAAAGATTCAGAGAATCTGGAACAATCTCTGTGCGTAAGGGTCAAGGCCGGAAAACCATACTGGACGCCCGTGATCTTCGGGCCCTTAGACGGCACTGCATCACATACAGGAATGCTACTGTAATGGAAATCACAACATGGGCTCAGGAATACTTCCAGAAAACATTGTCGGTGAACACAATCCACCGGGCCATTCGCCGTCGCCGGCTAAAACTCTATAGGTCAAAAAAGAAGCCATATCTAAACATGATCCAGAAGCGCAGGCGTTTTCTCTGGGCCAAGGCTCATTTAAAATGGACTGTGGCAAAGTGGACAACTGTTCTGTGGTCAGACCAATCAAAATTTGAAGTTCTTTTTGGAAAACTGGGACGCCATGTCATCCGGACTAAAGAGGACAAGGACAACCCGAGTTGTTATCAGCGCTCAGTTCAGAAGCCTGCATCTCTGATGGTATGGGGTTGCATGAGTGTGTGTGGCATGGGCAGCTTACACATCTGGAAAGGCACCATCAATGCTGAAAGGTATATCCAAGTTCTAGAACAACATATGCTCCCATCCAGACATCGTCTCTCTCAGGGAAGACCTTGCATTTTCCAACATGACAATGCCAGACCACATACTGCATCAATTACAACATCATGGCTGCGTAGAAGAAGGATCCGGGTACTGAAATGGCCGGCCTGCAGTCCAGATCTTTCACCCATAGAAAACATTTGGCGCATCATAAAGAGGAAGATGCGACAAAGAAGACCTAAGACAGTTGAGCAACTAGAAGCCTGTATTAGACAAGAATGGGACAACATTCCTATTCCTAAACTTGAGCAACTTGTCTCCTCAGTCCCCAGACGTTTGCAGACTGTTATAAAAAGAAGAGGGGATGCCACACAGTGGGAAACATGGCCTTGTCCCAACTTTTTTGAGATGTGTTGATGCCATGAAATTTAAAATCAACTTATTTTTCCCTTAAAATGATCCATTTTCTCAGTTTAAACATTTGAGATGTCATCTATGTTGTATTCTGAATAAAATATTGAAATTTGAAACTTCCACATCATTGCATTCTGTTTTTATTCACAATTTGTACAGTGTCCCAACTTTTCTGGAATCGGGTTTGTAGCTCTCATGCCACTTCCTGTGTTAAAAGGTGTCCTTAACTCCTTAACTGTGCAAGTCCAGAAATTGTGTTCTTTGTTAAACAAACAGCTTCTGTTTATTCGGTTTATAAGATCCGGATACACTCCCAGACACAAACATGGGTTTAAATTAACCGTAAAATATTCCTCTGAATTATCTGATCGGGAATTCTTCATGTAAGCACCAAGTGACAAACACAAACAAGGAAACTTTTTTCAGCAAACACAGACATGACATGAGACTTAATAAACTGAAATAAACAGATGGTTAGCAAACACAGAGACAGAGAGAAAATAGCAGTAAAAGTGCGGATGGATAGATGGATGGATGGATGGATGGATGGATGGATGGATGGATGGATTATATTAAGCAGACAAATATAAGATGTTAGCTCATGGGATACTGAGTAGGCTGTTAGAGAAGTATGGATGGATGTATGGATGAATGGATGGATGGATGGATGGATGGATGGATGGATGGATGGATGGATGGATGGAAAGATGGATGGAAAGATGGATGGATGGATGGAAGGATGGATGGCTGGATGGAGGAATGGATGGGTGGATGGATGGACGGACAGACGGATGGATGGATGGATGAATAGGTGGATTATATTAAGCAGACAAGTAGAAGATGTTAGCTGGTGGGATACTGAGTAGGCTGTTAGAGAAGAATGGATGGATGGCTGGATGGCTGGATGGCTGGATGGATGGGTCGATTAGGTAAAGCAGACATGTAGAAGGTGTTAGCTGGTGGGATACTGAGTAGGAGGCTGTTAGAGCAGAATGAATGGTTGGATGGCTGGATGGATGGATGGTTGGATGGATGGTTGGATGGATGGACGGACGGACGGGTGAATGGATGGACGGATGGAAGGATGGGTGGATTATATTAAGCAGACAAGATGTTAGCTGGTGGGATACTGAGTAGGCTGTTAGAATGGATGGATAGGTAGAATGTAGAAGAAGAGATTCGACAGATGAAGAAGGATGGAGGGAAAGTAAGTGCGAGGCAGAA
The DNA here is from genome assembly GCA_033459395.1 of Hemibagrus guttatus. NCBI lineage: Eukaryota > Metazoa > Chordata > Actinopteri > Siluriformes > Bagridae > Hemibagrus > Hemibagrus guttatus. The sequence continues at coordinate 1,032,464 of JAUCMX010000014.1, read as the reverse complement.
GAGTGCGGAGAGATAGTAAGCACTCCAATAGATGATTGGATTGTATGGAGCCATACACAGATTGTAGTGAAGCTTGGATGGAGAGATACTTAGTTGGTAGAGGAGTTTGGATGGACGGTGTTGGATGGTAAGATGGTGGAAGAGATATCTTTGGTAGATGTAGACAGTAGAGTTTGGTCTAGTCTATTTATTGGTCTGTTTATTACTGGTCCAGTAATAAACAAAAATCTCCCAAAAAATAACACTGAAAGAATCAAAGGAACATGAATATTCGATTACATGAGCTGTCCATCATTTGGAACAGAAATTTGAAGAATGGGGCATGATCTCCAGCCCAGTTCCATCAAAACAGGCTTCTACTGTAGAAAAGCCAAACAATACAAAATGACAATAGTGACATTTACAATGTAGAATGACTTTAACTAACATTCACACGAACATGCCTCCATGGTGTTGTCATTTCTTAAACAACCAATTTAGGACTTTAAAGGTCAGTGCTATATTGAGGTGTGCTGAATTCATCAATGGAATTCAAAACCTCATCACTATTAAACAGTTCAATAAAATCCTGCTTACAAATTAGCAGTTAGTGTCACAGTGTTTTTGAGAGGCTTTTAAAATTACAAGCATTCTTGTAAGAGACAGGAAATCATTTCAGTTTATGAACAGCATTGGGCTGAGGACTGAGCCTTGAGGAACGCCAAAGGAGATTTAACATGAGGCAAATTTATTGGCTGTAAAATATTCTTCTAAAATACATAACAGGCTATTTAACTATTCACACAATACAGGTATACATGAAAACTTATTCATGAACAGAATGAACCAGTTCTTCAAGACATCGGCTGTGTGTTTTCGTTTCACAAAAAACTTCTCATGTTTATTATTACCTTAGAAACAATGAGCAGACACACCACATGTCACACGTCAAACACTGAAACTCTGTGATTCTTACAAAGAGCTCATTAACTTACCGGATTTCACAGATCCAGATATTAACACACCTGAAAACTTCGACCAAGGATTCGTATTTCAGGGGTATTTGGGCAGCTCTGGGCTGTGGCTGGGAAGGTATAGGTCAGGAAGGGCATCCAGTGTAAAACCTGATCCAAATCAAAAATATGTCGACAGAATGATCCGCTGTGGCGACTTGGAACAGGAAAGAGCCGAAAGAACTACAACAACATAATGGGAGAATGTTTGCGTGCTAGTCATTTCTTATTTAATAATACAAAATAAATAATAAACGCTAATAGTTCTGAGTCAAGAGAATAGACAGGAATACAAGGAGTTACAGCGCAGAGTGAAGAGGGAGGTGTCTAAGGCCAAGCAGAAGGCATATGACGAGTTGTACACTAGGTTAGACACTAGAGAAGGAGAGAAGGACTTGTACAGGTTAGCTAGGCAGAGGGATCGAGATGGGAAGGATGTGCAAGGATAGAGATGGAAGGGTGCTCACAAGTGAGGAGAGTGTACAGAGGAGATGGAAGGAATACTTTGAGGAGCTGATGAATGAGGAAAATGAGAGGGAAAAAAGAGTAGAAGGGGTGAACTCTGTGGAACAGAAAGTAGATAAGATTAGAAAGGATGAAGTCAGGAAGGCTTTGAAGAGGATGAAAAGTGGGAAGGCAGTTGGTCCTGATGACATCCCGGTGGAGGTCTGGAAGTGTCTAGGAGAGGCAGCAGTGGAATTTTTAACCAGTTTGTTCAACAGGGTTTTAGAGAGTGAGAGGATGCCTGAGGAATGGAGAAGAAGTGTGTTAGTGCCGATCTTTAAGAATAAGGGTGACGTGCAGAGTTGCAGCAACTATAGGGGGATAAAGTTGATGAGCCATACAATGAAGCTATGGGAAAGAGTAGTGGAAGCTAGGTTAAGGAAGGTAGTGGAAATTTGTGAGCAGCAGTATGGCTTCATGCCCAGAAAGAGCACAACAGATGCAATTTTTGCTCTGAGAATTTTGATGGAGAAGTATAGGGATGGTCAGAGGGAGTTGCACTGTGTGTTTGTAGACTTGGAGAAAGCGTATGACAGGGTGCCAAGAGAAGAGCTGTGGTACTGTATGAGGAAGTCAGGAGTAGCAGAAAAGTATGTCAGAGTGGTGCAGGAAATGTATGAGAGGAGCAGGACAGTGGTGAGGTGTGCTGTAGGTCAGACAGAGGAGTTCAAAGTGGAGGTGGGACTGCATCAGGGATCGGCTCTGAGCCCCTTCCTGTTTGCTATAGTGATGGACCAGTTGTCAGAGGAGGTCAGACAGGAGTCTCCTTGGACAATGATGTTTGCAGATGACATTGTGATCTGTAGTGAGAGCAGGGAGCAGGTGGAGGAAAACCTGGAGAGGTGGAGGTTTGCACTGGAGAGAAGAGGAATGAAAGTCAGTGGTAGTAAGACTGAGTACATGTGTGTGAATGAAAGGGAGGGAAGTGGAACAGTAAGGTTACAGGGTGAAGAGGTGAAGAAGGTACAGGAGTTTAAGTACTTGGGGTCAACAGTCCAGAGTAATGGAGAGTGTGGGAAAGAGGTAAAGAAGCGAGTGCAGGCAGGTTGGAATGGGTGGAGAAAGGTGTCGGGAGTTCTGTGTGAGAGTAAAATATCAGCGAGAATCAAGGGGAAGGTGTACAGGACAGTGGTGAGACCGGCCATGCTGTATGGTTTAGAGACAGTGTCACTGAGGAAGAGACAGGAGTCAGAGCTAGAGGTAGCAGAGCTGAAGATGTTGAGGTTCTCTTTGGGAGTGACAAGATTGGACAGGATTAGGAACGAGTACATCAGAGGGACAGCTCATGTTGGACGTTTGGGGGACAAAGTTAGGGAGGCCAGATTAAGATGGTTTGGACATGTTCAGAGGAGGGAGAGTGAGTATATTGGTAGGAGAATGTTGGACATGGAGCTGCCAGGCAGGAGGCAAAGAGGAAGGCCAAAGAGGAGGTATATGGATGTAATAAATGAGGATATGAAGCTAGTGGGTGCAAGTGTTGAGGATGCAGAAGATAGGGATAGGTGGAGAGAGATGATTCGCTGTGGAGACCCCTGAAGGGAAAAGCCGAAAGAAGAAGAAGAAGAATAGTTCTAAGTCACGCAGAGTGTGTGTAGATGATGAGCCAAATACTGAGTGCCAAATAAACACAAGTAAACTTGTGAACAGCTCTACACTCATATTAAGCAAAATTATTAAAAAACCATTAAGAAATATAGCAAATATTTATTTGACTTAAACGTGCGGTTAAATTGACAACATTAAGCTTTAATTTCAAGTCAAATTAGCCGTCAATGAAATTCCTGTTCTGATTTTTTGTTTAAACTTTAACAGCTACATGTAGGAGTCACTTCGTTGGTGAAAACTGGGATGGCGGATGAGATTAGACAGAAATAAATGTGTTTTTTTTCCTCTTGTGATTCCACTGAGAGTTGTTGCACATCTCAGGTAGTGTGTCCAGGTAGTGTGAAGAGCCAAATAAGATACTGAAGCTCGTGGCCTGAAATGTGTCCAAAAGATATCAGATACTCAGAGGTTGGCATGTGGGTAAGGCGCCAGGCGCGTGGATTACTGATGTTATGGATGGATTTTTTCTAAAGTTCATCTCATAAACATAACATTGCAGCAGCAGAGCGAGTCTACGGCATCAGCTACTAGAGACACAATAACTATAAAGTTATTACAGTTTTCTCAATCACAGTTCACAATCACAACAACCTGTCTTCACGCCCTCGCTGGATATAAAGCCTGTGACATTGTTTGCACAACACAAAGAAAAGAATGAAGTCACAGATAAATAGAGCTGACAGTTTGGTAATATTTCATTTTACCGGTCGGTACGGCCCAGGAGAGGAATGCAGACCCCTGAAATCACAATACCGCATCTACAGGGAAGCTTACAACTTTAATTACAACTTCAACATCCGCATTCTTCTTTTTCTCAGACTAATCTCTCACTCTTTTTCTTGTTCTCATTTAAAAAAACAATCATAAAAATCATCTAAATTTAGGTTTCAGACACAAACCTTAATTCCACCTTGACATTTCTTCTTTCTCACTTTTCTATTCAATATACAATCACTAATAATCAATTTATATCATAATAAAATAATAATAATAATAATAATAATAATAAAAAAAAACAGTAAGAATGATCATCATCATCATCATAACAGTATAATATCTTTAGCATGTACTGATTTTTTCCCCAAATCTAATCACTTTAAATTTAGCCTCCGAAAGAAATGATTTAAAAATGAAAGACTTTTTTTTTAATAATCTCAGTACCTGGGAAAATTCCAGCAGGTCTTCTTTTACTTCCTCGTGTTCGTGACTCTCTCTCTCTCTCTTTTGTCTCTCTCTCTCTTTTTTTTTTTTTGTCTCTCTCTCTCTTTTGTCTCTCTCTCTCTCTTTTGTGTTCACTCACCTATGTTTAGCGTATTAGCCTGTAATCACAGGGTGTTATAATAATCACTTTTATATAATAACCACACAATATCTTCTAAATCCACGTGAGGAGAAAAACGTCTTCATGACGAAGACATGACACGTAGAGAAAAGGTGTGCTTTCATGTGTTTTACTTTTCATAAACTACAGCCATTTTGGAACAATTACACGTTTTATTTATTACGAAAAAAATAACTAGGTGCACTTTTTTATCCATTTATTGATACATTTAATGTTCAATAAATTCATAAAAACAATCTTTAGGCTTGGACACTGGAGAATAAACTTGTCCTTACTGAAAACTTCACCATGTCAGTGATCAAGAAAAACACAGTCAAAGCTGCTTTTATAAAAAAAAAAAATTAATCAGCACTTTCTGACCAATCACAGTCCAGAGCTGCATAAAGTGCTTCATTAAAATATGACATCATCACCATCACCATCATCATTATCTGACTAGAGTCATGAGCATGTGTTTCTCAAACCATAATAACATGAAGCGAAAGCTTAACATTATTTAAGTATCACAAAGTAATACAAGCATTTTAATACCATATACATCAGCACCTGTTATCCAGACACACACACCTTTACATCGTTTCAGGTATGTTTCCACGCTCAGACCTGCCCTTGAAAACACACGCCAGGCTGATATTCAGGTGCTGATTAACATCTCTCTAAACGCATTGTTTCGATTTGTTCAGCCCACACAGAAAAGGTGTAAGCATGTGTTCATTCCTGTGCGGTTATTGTGTGTGGAGCTGCACAGACTTGCACATGGTTCACACTTCAGTGCTCATCTTCTGAAACAACCCACAGCCCCGTGTACAGTATATCGAGTACATCGAAAAAAGGAAGGGACTTGACCACGAACCATAGCGATGTAATTGTGTGTAGCTCACACCTACAACACAAACACAGGCCTGGGGGTTAGAAACACCACTGGAAAAGCCTGAGGAGTCTCAGCAGACTGTGAACATTTACGACATTTACATTTATGGCGTACGGCCCCGCCCTCATTCGGAGCGACTTACAGAAGTGCTTTGAAGTCTCCATCATGATACTGGCTCAATAAAGGGCAGGCATTAAGAATACCATTATTATACATTATTATTCATACTTATCCATAATTATCAATACCAATGGTGTTTTTGTTACACGTAGTGTTCGGACTTATAGAGGAAGATCTTTCCAACACCTCCGCGCAAGAACATGATCTTCATGTAGGTCTTCCTTGTACCCTGAGAGACGATGGATGCAGTGGAGCAATGCTGGAGGATCAGAGGGAGCATGATGCAGTCCGGGGTGTGATAACGCAATTAATGCAAGACAAATTATGCAAAGATTAAAAAAACACCAACAAATAACACATCATTTAACAGAATGGTTTGTATTTAGTTATTGATTTTATTACGAATTCATTAGCTTCATATCTGAGTGCTCAGAGACAACCTGATGCTCTGCGAACTTTGTCAAGCTTTCAAAACAAACAAAACATTCCACAGCACGCCTTCCATTAAATCTGTATTTGGTATCAGTTTAGAAGGCATTACCTGTTCATTCTGAATGATGTATTTGTTTAGATTTCTGTTATATACACTGTCCAAGCAAGTCCTGTTCATCTGGAAAATGAGTTACGCATCAATATAGGAGCATTAGACACAGTAGAATTGTGAAGGATCGGGCAGGAGGAGCTCGACATTCTGCTCGATAAACAGATAGATGAGTCAGCTAGGTGTGTGTGATCTTATCATACACGGCTTTCACAATACACTGGAGTCAGAGTGAAATCAGGCACTTCAGCATGTTTGGCTATGGCAACATACCTATAAATGTTATGTATTGTTCCGCTAAACATATAGATAATATTGATAGCACTGATGCACTGCGCTCTTTTATGCACATGCTTTTATCGGTTGGTTACACTGCTATTTAAACTATGCCACTGTTGGATGTAGAGTATGTGCCATGTTAGTGACGTACTTACAGAAGATGCTAATGCTTATTGTTTTAACCTTCTGCATCAGTGCAATGTGAACAATGTATCATGATGCTTTATACACCCACATACTTTTGTCTGTAAAGCCATCAAGGATAGTATAAATAAGCTAATGAAAACAATACCGGTATTGTTCCCGCATGAATGATGTTGACAGCAATTAAAGATAGATGTTAGTGGTGTTCAAGTCACAGGAATGAAGAATGTTCTGCCTGTAGCCATGTACGAGTATTACAGTTCTACTAAAAGTTGAAGGACGCAACTACAGGGTGTTCTCCTCTCTTGTCAACAAGGTGTCTCCATCTGCAGAACTGCAACTCACTGGATGTTTTCGAGACGGTTGTGTGTGAAAGCATCAGCAGATTAAAGACATTCTCAAACCAATACATAAAAAAACACCAACATTCAGGCCACATTGTAAATCACTGAGATCACAATTTTTCTACATTCCGTTTGGTTAAAGCAAACAGTATCAGAAGCCACTGGTCCGTATCGGCATGATTTGATTAATTGTTCTGCTGACACATGATTGGCTGATTAGATCATTGCATGTGTTCATGTGTTCCTAATAAACTGCTCAGTGATGGGATATTTGATATTATTCCTGAAGAGCTGATAGAAAAACTTGGTATAGAAGATTTACACGTATCTTCCACTGAAGGTTCTAGATTTAAATGTTTTTAATCAATAATAATAATAAAAATAATAATAATAAATTGTAGCAACCACTCCAGTGTTTTGAAAGGTTTTCATAGATATCTTAAAATAATTATTTTTATTATTTACACACAACAATGTGCAAACATTTGCTTTTTTTTATTTAGTTAATTTCTTAAGACCCATTTTTGGTTAAATTTAATGGGGTTTTTTTGTCCTCAAGACAAGACACTATAAACAAGTAATAATATACTGTGTGTTATAAAGTAATTATGTACGCGGCTGCAGTAATAATACACTATAGCACTACGGGAATGTGCTGGCTCTGAGCCTTTTTTTTTTTAAAATTCTCAGGTTTAGCCAACAGCCATCATGAAGAAAAACAAAACCCAGCCTAGCAGTGTGATGTGTTCTTCTGCTCACAGTGGGGCATGACCGCAATTAACATCCGTGCACATCTGTACCCGCAGAACCGGGTCTGAAACAGGACGAGCTGTATTCTTTCTGCATCAGAGTTGATCTCAGAGTTCAAATACATGAAAGCATGTGTTTTTGTAGTGAATCCAGCGCTATTAAAGGAATGCTAAAGAAACATCTACACTCTAGACTCGTAATCTCGGCATGACAGCCATGCAGAAGTGTTTCGACTCGAGATCTAAGAGTCGCTATTTGTCATGGAGATAATAAAAGATCTGGTAAATTTCACTGAGGTGATGCGCATCAGGCATTACTGATCTGGCTCATGAAGATTTAAAGGTGTTGAGCGAATAAAGACATCTCTGTTGGTTTCTTGACTCTCTTATTTAGAGAGCTTTAATTAAGGCCCTTTACTTCCAGCTGCTCCAGAGGTTTCACCAGATGGTTAGTGGTTTGTATTTAACAAAAGTGCTTCAAGGAAGGACATTTGGTAAAGCAGTAAGGAGTTACTTGAAGCACAAACTACTGAAAAATTTGATAGGAAGGAGTCAGAACACAAGAGAATCAGACATGGGGCTGCGTACCACCTCCCAGCCCCATGACCTTCATGAGCTCCATCCACACCTACAACATGACGCTGCGAGAAGTTTCCACAAAGTCTGCGAGAGACAGAAGAGCAGACGGAAAGAGAAAACAGGGACAGACAGCATGCAGTCAGGAATGTGACACGAAGAGCTGCGAAAATGTCAGGAAACCATCACTGCGACACCGCAGCACTCACTTTACAACAGGAAGTCGAGCGCGAACAAAGAGCTTTTCATTCTGTTAGTCATTTCTATTTAGAGAGAATGAAATCTATTGAATTACAGTGTAATAAAACGACAACATAGAATTTCATGCTATTGGTATGGTGTGATCTGGGCACAGTTACGCTTCTCCTGCTCTACACACACACACACACACACACACACACACACACATTTATTCCAAAAATGAACAAAAGATCTCAAATCTTTAATGTTTTCAGTTTAGAGTCCTCTTTCTTTTCTTTTTAGGAATTAAAGTGGCATAAATGTGGAATAATAACACAATTTGTCAAACTCTCATCAAACACAGCAAATTAAGTTCCTGTGTGTTCATGACCCAGCTCCGGTTCGGTTCCTGCGCTCTATCGACTGGATTCTGTGTATTCTTGAATTAAATGTAAGTATTATTAACCAACAGGACTGGTGAAGTTATCAAGCGGTATGATTTTAAACTGGATTAAACAAAAATAAAAAAATTTATTTTGAAGAATTTTTCAAACCAAACTAAGACAAGTGACCCAGATGGAGGAGAAAAGGATGTAGCTACGTGACACTTTAGTTCAGAAACCTCAGCTTGTCTGAGCTCCTCTGGACTTTAGCACACATCTATTTGGTGTTAAGGACAAAAGGAAGGATGAAAAAGTGCAAAAAGGAACAGAAAACCAGTCTTACTGCAAACTGTCAGAACAGAGTAATAATTAATAAAAGCATAGCAAACTCGCAGCACAGTCATGATTATTATTATTAGTAATGTACAGAAGCCTGAAGTCTGACAAGCAGAGTTTAAATAGAAGGAACAATAAACAAACACCACCCTAATAAATTAGAATGCAGCGTGTTGAAAAGCAGTGGAGGATGAATGCCAGATGGTTGCATCTCTGCAGCAGAGCTGGTGTTAGGTGAACATTCCATTCTCTCAGATCTGGGCAGGGATTCAAAAATAGCAAAGCGATAATGGAAAGTTCTGGTAAAGGTGAAGTTTTTTGACTAACTAACAAAACCAGCTTTACTACTTCTTTTGCGTGCAACATGAAATGGGTTTTCCCCCAAAATGTGAGACATGCTCGTGCAGGGTTATTACAGCAAAATCTTTGGATTATTATACACTCTATAGCCAAAAGTTTTGGGACACCCCTCCACATCTCCACAGAACTCTTAATGCTTCAGCATACCAAGACATTTTGGACAATTTCATGCTCCCAACTTTGTGGGAACAGTTTGGGGATGACCCCTTCCTGTTCCAACATGACTGCACACCAGTGCACAAAGCAAGGTCCATAAAGACATGGATGAGTGAGTTTGGTGTGGAGGAACTTGACTGGCCTGCACAGTGTCCTGACCTCAACCCCATAGAACACCTTTGGGATGAATTAGAGCGGAGACTGCGAGCCAGGCCTTCTCGTCCAACATCAGTGTCTGACCTCACAAATGTGCTTCTAGAGGAACGGTCAAAAATTCCCATAAACACACTCCTAAACCTTGTGGAAAGCCTTCCCAGAAGAGTTGAAGCTGTTCTAGCTGCAAAGAGCGGGACAACTCCATATTACATTCATGTGCATGTAAAGGCAGACGTCCCAAAACTTTTGCCAATATAGTGTCATTACATTCTTCATTACTTTTCAGTAAAAATAAAATTTCCAAAATATAAAGTGACTGAAATTAATAATGCTGTTGAATATGAGGGTCATGATGCAAAAATCATGTTGCAGCGTGGAAATGCGAGCTTCACGTCACGGAAATAATTTATGAATATAATCTGTGTTATTTAATATAATTACACTGTTAGAGGTCTCAATCACTGAGAGTCCAAATATACAGACCGATCGCTTCCGGTCATGAAGAACGAAGAGTCATAAAAATCACGGATCATGATGTTTAAACCCAGAAACTCCTCCACACTGTAAACAATTTTAAGCCTTCACAACAAAAAAAAATCTTAGTACCAATTTCCCCTAGCTTCTTCTCGTTTACTCAGCTTTTTGGAATAACAGGTATACTGACTTAAAACTAGTCGTTAGTGATACAAAAAATAACTAGTTGAGTTAACTTAAGATTATTCGTTTTCTTGAGAGGTGCAACTGTTCTACAACAAAACTTTTTAAGTTGGCCCAATTGTTTTTTGTTTCTCTGCACAACTCAAATTCTTTAAGTTGAGTGAACAAGAAAATGCTGCTGGAAATTGGTACTACATAATATTACGTTAGGACAGGAAAATATAATACGTTGCTATCACTTTTTTTCAACAAGTCAAAAACTGAAAAACTTTTCTCAATATGACTTTTATTTCAGGTTTCATTTGGTCATCATGAGAATCAGAATCTCTTTTCAAGTAACAGCTTATCAAACATGGTCATTTTCTCCAAAAACTAACAAGTTTGTCACATGAACAGAACAAATTAGCATTCAAGACTGGCTCAAAATTAAACACGCCAGCTCACAAAATATCACATCTGATCATTGATACTGAAGGAGCCCACAAACAACAACCTGACAGTACTCAACCTCAAAGAACAGCAGCATCATAAAACACTCTATACTTTGAGAAGCTTATTCTTCAGAGACTGAACCTTGTTGGTGCACTTTTCTCCCAATCCCACAAAAATCTCCTGGACTGCCTCAAATGTATATTTTAGTCCTTTTGGGTATGCAATATTCAGAGCATAGAGAAGGCCAAAGAGTACCATGAATGCTGTGGGAAAATCAGGTATGTCCTCCATGACCAGAGTTCCCTCCACAATGATGCCACGGTTGACACATGTAGGCTATTTTGAGGGCTACACCCGTGATCCTTCTGAACTCTGCACAGACCTGAGAAAGTAAATGATAAATTGATTTTATTAATACAAAAGACTATAAACAATAAGGATAAAATAATGTATAAACTACTAATCAATGTAACTTACTTGCTCCTTCAAAAAGAGGCAAGGCCACCTTTCTTTGATGACAGAGACCAAGGGATGCTCATTGACAATTTCTTTTCTGCTGAGAGAGAAAGTACTTTCCATGTTTGTGTTAATTATTGTCATATCCATGTTACTTTTCTTGAATTCAAGTAGACTGCTGTGATCTTGTGCTTTTTGCGTGAGGATTTGCAACTTCAAAACCGTCAGTATACAGACCAAGTGCAATAGCTCCATTCTCATCACGAAGTAGTGGATGCTGTTTGAAATGCTGACCATCAAAACACGATGCATAGATGTCATGGGTAGAAACATTAGGGGAAAAAAAAGTCTTTTCAACTACCTCACTATGGCCTAGAAATGTTTTCAACATGTCAAGAAGAGGAACATACACAAATGTCTTTCTTTTCAGTCTACTGAACACAGACTCAACTGGTTCAACAACATCAAAGTTTTGTTTGTAGTATACTTGACGTCTTTGCTCTGTAGATAAGGTTCCCCTTCCACTGGTAGCATAAAGAGGATTTGTCCTATGAACGGCTTGAGTGACTTCAGTGATTACAGATTGGTCAACTTCACAATTGTGATGGCGTAAAATATTTGCAATTACTTTTTCAGTGGATGGTTTAGACAGAAATAAAATTTCATTCAGACTTTGAAAAATCTGTTGCGTAGCATTTTTTGATACGTGTAATTCTGTCTGCACACAAAGGAACAAAGAAGCCAACTTTTTCTCAAGAATTTTTTCAATATCTTCCTCATCAACAGCTGCTGAATCTCTAATATCACATGTACCCTCAAAACATTCTGAAGCAGAATCTGACCAATTATCTGAGTGTTCACTACTGACACTTACAACAGATGTCCTATAATCACTTAGAGTCTGGCGTTGGTGATGTTTAGACTTGTGTTTAGACATTAGTTTTGAAGTCACGGTGCGAAAACGGACACTGTACTGTCTCACGCCTTTTCCGATGTGTAGCCAAGCGTCCGATGAAACCTTTCTCACTGCAGACATTGTGGTACTCACATAGGTAACAGTTCAATGTTGCTTGTACTGTTGTTTCTTTAGATTGTGTGTGGACCCTGTGCAGATGGATTTTTAAAGCTCCTGGTGTATTGAAAGTGCACACACACTCAGTATACAGACAGGGTAATGGTATGCGTCGGCCTGGCTGCCAGTGCTTGAGCCTGTAGTGTTTAAGCAGCAAATTGTGACAGGAGCAGGTGTACTTACAATATTTACACTGCATGTGGTGTATTTTCAAGGTAGACCTGTAATAGAAAACACACAAGAGTTATTAATAAAACACAAAATAATTAACAATGTACAAGACATTACCACAGTGTGTTTAGTTCGAGGTTAAACATGCGTCACCGCTTCAGAATTCTCCCCAGGCTTTTTAAAAAAGGATGCTTGGGTAATTGCTTAAAATTCAACATTTCATCCACTAATGTTTTAACAGTAACACTTTACAACAAGGTTATTTTTGCCAAGATTTGTAAAACCATAAACAACGAGCAACATCATTTTTTAGTCATTTATTAATCTTTATTAGTGTTCGTTTATGCCAAAATAATTGTTCATGTTATAAGACATAACTTTTGAATTAAAAAAAATGATTAGTAAATGAAGTTAACATGAAATAACATAAATCCTGCAAACAAAAACATATAGTTCACTGTTAGTTTATGTTTACTATAGCATTAAAAAAAGAAATATTCCTTATTGTAAAGTGGGACCGTTGTAACTAGCTGATGTTTAAAGCTATATTGACCATGTGGCCTGCTGATTGCTAACTGCATCAACACTAATGTTATGTTCACTTCTTAAGACTGCCAATATCATCATAAAACATGGACCAGCTCCGGCCGGGTTCTGCTTTCTGAGGACTGGAGTATTCAAAGCAGCACTGCCAACCCTATGTGGACATTTTACACACAACATTCTACACATGCTGTATCTGCATCACACAACTAATGCAGAAAGGACATTGTTCATATCACACTCTCCGTGTGTCACCCAGATGAGCATGGGTTCCCTTTTGAGTCTGGTTCCTCTCAAGGTTTCTTCCTAATTCCATCTAAGGGAGTTTTTCCTTGCCACAGTCGCCTGAGTCACCTCAGGCTCACTCACTAGGGAAAATGTTGTCTAACATCTAGGACTGTTTGTTTGTGTGTTTATTGTTTCTTATGTTCTGTAAAGCTGCTTTGAGACAACGCTCTTTGTTAAAAGCGCTATACAAATAAAACTGAATTGAATAAAAGGACCAATGAAAACATTTTTAACAGACAGCGCATAAACGCATGGCGACTAAATAAAGTACTCTCTTTAAAGTAATTATATATGGAGACCCGGGCAACGTGGTAATGCTACATGCACGAGTTCCAGACAAAATTTAGAAGCACACGTCTAAAATAATTAAATAAAAGGGTTTTTTTAATGTTGCATGGATTTACTCTACAACAGTGAAACACGACTAAAACATTAAAAAATGTCAGCAAATGACAAAGAAAAGAACATCAAACTTTCTCACCACATGATTCCTCTTGAATGTTGTGCACGTGTTTTTTCGTGAGTTCGACCTCCCGCGGCGCCGATCGGCGTATAACATCAGACCACTCATGGTTTTGCCAAACAATACAGAAAAAACATGGTTACTACACTTTTAATATAAAACATATTAATGTTTTTAACGTTAATGTTCATGAGGGGGTCTCTGTCAGAGTTTATTACATTGACTTAACTCAGTTGTATACGTTTGCAGAGGGTTTTTTGAAACTAATTTTTTTCAGTTACTGAGGAAAACTTTGGGATACATTGAGTGAACTTATTAAACGATGTTCTGCTAACTTTTCCATGGACATTTGCTCAACCAACACAATAAAAACAGTTGTTTAAACTTTTTTTAAGTTGGGTTTTTTACAGTGCAGATCACAGAGTGAAATTTTTGAGGAGAATTTATAAACGTATTTCTTTACATTGCTCATGACTCATTTTCAGTCCGAATTTTCATTCAGATTCTGTTCAAAAGAAAAAAGAAAAAATCAAACCGAATCATAAAGTCGGTATCGAATGGAATCGACTCTTGAACGAATCGTTGAAGTTCATGGAACATAAATCTGACAAGTAAATGATTCTTTGTGGTTAAAGCACTCATTCTTTTACCTGAAAGATATTAAACTACTGAATACTGAAAGCATGCACATTACAGCTCAGAATACATCAAAAACATCATTAAATTATGAATCATCACAGAAATGTCGGTCTTTCAGGCTTTTAGTCATCAACAGAAAGACAACAGGTTAAAATTATAACCAGAACAAGTTGTTCTTTTACAAAGAAATTATTACTAGAAGGGAGTCAGGAACATCGTGTAACTTCAGGAACATCATAAAGGTGAAGTAGATAATTAGACATTAATAATCAGTGCAGTAAGCTTGTGATTTTGTTTACCTGGAAACAAAAATGTACCTGTGCTTTGATATTTTCTTTTTGTTTGTGACAATACACGAAATTAACTGAAACTGGTTTCATTAAAGCAGCAATAAAAAGCAGGTTTCTGCATTACAAAAATGCAATAGGAAAACAAAAAGTACTATTAAAGTTAGAATTTATTATTATTATTATTATTATTATTATTATTATTATTATTATTATGCGTATGCATTGGTGGCTCAGTGGTAGGTTTCTGGCCTATCATGCGGAAGGGTTCGATTCCCAGCCAATGTCTCAACCCCAACCACTGGATGCAGTGCCGGTCCCAAGCCCGGAAAAATGGGAGGGTTGCGTCAGGAAGGGCATCCGGCGTAAAACATTTGCCAAGTTGTTGTGCGGACCAGTTGGTCCGCTGTGGCGACCCCGAACAGGGAGCAGCCGAAAGCTACTTCTATTATTATTATAATAATTATTATTATTGTAGCTGATATAAGGAGGGCAGGAGGAGGTTTCACACTTGATGAACATGAATACATTTGAATTTAAATAACTTTTATTTATTTATTCTAACTTTTTAACACATTCATATCAACATGTAAATATATTTTTGCTGCATTCGATTTATTTACTGAAGCCCTTATTTTGGAATTTTTTCATTAACAAAACAATTCTAAAATTCAGATATAAAACATTTAGTTAAAAAAATAATAAAAATACAGGACTAAAGCAAACCAACAACAATTATTATTTATTTTATTTTCAATTTAAATGCATTGATATTATTGAATAATGACAGGAGATTATCAGTATATAATATATATTATAATATTATAATATATCAGGTCTATATCGAGTTTATGACAGGTAAGTAATAGAAATGATTCATCGTCTTCAGCCGCTGGGGGTGGAGTTAAAAAGCCGTGAGAGGTGATGAAGAATTTCTCTTATATAAAAGAAATAAAAGAAGGTGTGAAGAGCAATTAGTGATATAATACGTGATAATTGCTTTATCACACTAGAGTTTGTTCTTTTTTGAGTAACAGCGTGTCCTGAAGTCTTTCACGCCAAGAGCAGTACATTGTAATTTTTATCCATTTATAATTACATTATTGTCACGCAACAATAATTGACTGCAGAACAAGTCACTTCCTGTTCTCACTTACACTATAGCAGCTGTTTCCAGCCTCTCCTTCTTCTCTCTCGTCAGGTCAATAAGATGACCAGTGCGTCATGCTACAGAGAAACCGCCAGGCATAACCTCCTCGGCCCTGTCGGAACCTCCTCGGCCCTGTCGGAACCTCCTCGGCCCTGTCGGAACCTGGGGAAAAGCATTTACTGATATTTTACAGGTTTTAGATTTAATAAAGCTAAAAGAAGAACCCATATTTATCCACAAAACCCCTGAGGAACAATTTAAACATCTAGAACCCTAATGTTAGAACCTTAGTTTTAGGAGTCTAAAGTCTGTAAAATATCTCCAGGTGTCGAATGTTTAAAAAGATTGTATCTCCGTCTCTCTCTCTAGCTCTCTCTCCGTCTCTCTCTCTCTCTCTCTCTCTCTCTCCCCGACGCTCTATCTATCTATCTCTCCCTCCTTCTCTTTCTCTCTGTCCCACTCACTCTCTCTGTCTGTCTGTCTCTCTCTCACTCACTCACTCACTCTGTCTCTTTCTCACTCTCTCCGCCTCTCTCTCTCTCCATCTCTATCTCTCTCTCATGCTCACACACACACACACACACACACACACACACACACACACACACAAGGGGGCGCTGTACCTCAGTAGTGCCTCCACCTGAGGAATGAATATTAAACTCCAGTCTATAAGACTATTAATAATAAGAACATTGTCATTCTCAGGGACTGAATTTTTCCACATCTTCAGGACAGAGATGTTTACACGTTTCTTTGCGCTTATTTATTTTAATTTTTTTGTCTTATTAACTGAGAAAAATCAGCATTATAATGTAGCATCAGGTCAAGATGTGATGCCACCATTAATAATTAACACCTTAATTAACACTGTAGGTAATTACTCAGTTATAATTTTGGTCCTAACCTGATTAACATGACCTCTATTGTCTATTGACAGCTCTATTACCTTTAACATCTGGAGCAGTAGTTTTCATTTCTTTACGTTTTTCCATGCTTCATAAATCTGAGTGAGTCAGAAGTCGGATTTTGAGGCGGATGAGATTGCACACCATCACTTCTTCATCACAAGTGAGAATAAATTCAACACTACACTTACATTACATCAAGAGTTTGAAAAATATACATTAAAGAAACTTGAATGTAAAACTTTATCAGAAGAAACCATAAGTAAGTCTTAATGGGTCTTTGGCTTGTCCTCAAAAGGTCTGCACCCGAACTACTGACGGCTTCCGAGAAGGTTCAGAGGAAAAGACCCGTGACGGATGAAACACTGTGGGTCAGGCTGATGTCACATGAGCTTTCATCCAGAAAGGTGTGTGAAAGTGAAAAGCTGAAGGTGTGTGAAAGTTTGTTTTCACTGTGAGAAAGGAAGTGAGATGAGACTGAGCTGCTCACCTGATTGTTTAATTAATAGAAATCTGAGGTGTGTATCAGGTGTGTCCAGTGTTAGATTACATCCCTCCAGGTGATGAGCAGTAATAAGCAGTAACGAGCAGTAATAAGCACTGCCCACTGAAGCACCATGAAGGTGTGTGTCTCCTCTCTCTGAATGAACGCATGCACAAATGAACCAAACAACCAACCATTCGTTAATTCATTCATTTAGATATTGATACATTCATTCATTCATCCCTCAGTGTCATGGTGGATCAATCCCACACCCTCATTCACACCTGGGACAGTTCAGAGTCACCAGCTCACTTGCCAGCAACCCGGAGACGGACATACGGACAGGGAGACCATGTGAGACAGTAACCTGAGCTTGAGATGACCGTGGAAGCCTGGAGCTGTGATGAGACGATCCTCAGACACACAGTGACCTCCAGTGGTCAGATCCAGACACATGGAACACACAGAACACTCTGGAATTCTATGACATATACAGTATATGTGGATTTGGACTTAATATAAAAGTGACTTCAAAGCAGGTGATGAAAACTGAAATAAATAAACCTCGTTTTTATATTGTAACACCCGAGCAGTTGGAGTTGTTGCTCTCCTAGCAGCATACGTTCTTCAGGATTTTCAGGATTTTCTTCTTCTTCTTTATTTAGTTGTGTCAGACAGCTTTATTATTACTCATCACCTAGAGGGAAGTAATTCAACCCTGAACACACCCCCTCAAACTCTTATAGTACCAGAAAAACAAGCAGCTCAGCCTAACCTCACTTCCTTTCTCACAGTCAAAAGCACCTTCACTTGTTTCTCTCGCTCACTCTTCCGGTCAGACGTAACGCTGAGAGTGGAGCGTTTCATGTGTTTATTATTCAACCGTTTTAACAGCAGTCTGTGCTGTAATGCTTTTGGGGATGAACCCCGAGGATGTTTTCTCCCTGACGGAAATGAGAGCGGGTGAACACACGAACCGTCCCTGATGCTGCGTCATGACTTCTTCAGTTCTCGTGTGTTTGAAGTTATTTAGATTTCTGTACCGAGACGTTCACACTGTCCAGAGAAAGGAATCTGAGTTTATCCACCATCAAATAAAAGCAGATAATAAATGTTTATTAACATATTTACAGATGTTCATTAGCACTTCACAGATGATGTTTGTGTCATAAACTTGTCTACAAGCGTGGAGTTGAACCAAAACATCGTGGACTGTACAGGCAGAACGCAGGAAGCGAGGCACATCGCTGACTGACGACAGAAATCTACACCAGACGTGTCGAGAGCTGAGCTCGTCAGCAGCAACTGCAGTGAAACATTTTTATAGCAAAACCACAACAATAACAAAGCTAAGAGAAAGCACAGTGTCGAGCAGAACATGGCGGCTCCTGTGGAGAACTACTTCTGTGTCAAAGCTAAGAAGCGACAGAGCGTCAGGTGACCTTCGTTTCCTGCGTACGTGCTGAAAACTTACCCACAATTCCAGCAGAACAACAACGCAGCATGATGACAGATGTAATGCTAATAATTAAATCACACACTCCAGCAGCAAGTCTTCGCTTAATTAGATAAAATCTCATCGTTTCGTTTTGAACAGGCCACAGCCACAAGCTCTAAAAACACTAAAATATAAAAGATGTTGTAATTATGGGAATCTCTGGAATTTCATATCTCTGTAAAATACGAGAGAAAGAAGAAGGGGATGAAGGAAAGTAAGGAAAGATGGACAGAAAGAGGGCTAGAAAGAAAGAAAAGAAAGGAAGGAAGCCAGGAAGGAGGAAAAAGAAAGAAATAAAGAAATATGAAATGAAAAAATAATAATAGTAATAAGAAAATAAAATGAATAAGAAATGAGGACCCTAGAGTGAATTAAAAGCCTCCGATTGGTCGGCTGAAGAAGCATTATGACATCACGAGTTGAAATCTGCCGAGCGCTCGCTATACACCTCACTGTGAAGGAGCCGTTACTACAGAAATGATCTCTCCAAATTTTCCTATTTGTGAATTTTCTCCACACTAAATGGAAGAAGCGGAACAGGCCACGCCCACAAGACGATAAGACGGATTCAGGCCGACAGGCATTGTGAGTAATGAACTGGCAATAATGGAATTCTGGGTCATGATTAGAGAATTTGAAGAAAACATGAACTTAAACAAGATTAATATGAAATAAAATGATCTGCTGAAATAAGAGGACAAACAGTGCTTTGTGGAATTCGGAGGTAAAATAAATAGAGGGCGAAGGAAATCCCCCAAACACTGAACTACATGTTGACTGGTGCTGCACTGATCATGTGATCGCTTAACTTTATCTAAATTTAGCGATAAAAAAGACGGAGAAATATGAGCACATCTGCCTTACACTAAAAACACTAATGATGCTAATGAGTAAAAGCTAGCAAGTCCACGCTAATTCTTAGCTAAGTGTTCCTTAGTCTGTGTCCATGTCCTCAGTCGAGCTCGTCCTCCTCGTCCACTTCCGTGAAGATGTCGTTGAAGAAGTACGCCGAGACACTCGTGGGCTCTTCGTCTGCTTCTGCTGCGCTCGGGTTCTCGCTCCACGTCCCGGCCTGCGTGTGTGAGCTCACCTGATAACCAGGTAAGGAAAGAGGAAAGAATGATTCAAAATAAAAGTTCAAAGACAGAATAAAAAGAACATGAAAGGAAAGTTGTGTATGTGGTGATTACATCTGGAGGTTGAGGTGGAGGTGAAGGTGAAGGTGGAGGTTGAGATGGAGGTGGAGCAGAGGTGCTCGGTGTGGCTCGTCTCCGCTCTCTACGAGACATGATGACGGCAGGTTTTTGAGGAACCCGAGTGGACTCTGAAGGTCTCTGTGTGTTTGCACTGGACATGAAGGACAGGAAGCCTTTAGGTCTCCTACCAGGTCTACAGAGGACGAGAAACATCACAACACAAATCACAACATGGCTGTATACACAACTTGCCAAATTTTTGAAAAGATTTATGCAATGCTGCACTAGCAAATTAGACTTAATTAATTCTCTAATTTAATAATCTGAAATCTCTGATTCTGAATCTTGAACTGAATCAGCAGAGTTAAGTTCAGGCCACGCCCACTCACCTCATCAGAGGTCCGGTCGAAGCCAAGGGTGTTGTTTGATGGACAGGTTGTGACCCTGCCTCCACCCCACTGGCACTAGGCTCCAAAGGGTCTGTTCCTGGAAAGTTGATGTTTTCCACAGAACCTTGAGAAGCAGAAGAAGAAGCTTGAGGGGGCGGAGTCTCTTTCCTGACAGGTGGAGGTGAGATTCCACGACTCTGCTCTGGTGAAGCAGTGGAAGTTTTGCTGTTTTTATCCAAAACGGCTGATGACAAAGCGTCTTCTTTTGTATCTAAAATTTCTGATGAGGAAATTTCTTCTGTTGAAGCTAACAAAGAAGTGATCTCTGATGATGTAGGCCATGGTTCTGTTTCTCCTAACGCCGTCTCACACGATGAAGCAGGTATAGATCTTGTCTCGTCCGAAGGTGGGAGGTCACGACAGGTTTTCCTCCGAATTGAGTTGGGCTCCATCTGCACTTTTGCTAAAAACAGGAAATGAATGTAAAACAGCTTTAGAAACAACAGAATATCCAGAGATGCGCTGAATGTCCTGCAGCTGAAGGTAAAAAAATGTGCCCCGTTTCTATCACACACACCTCTTCTGCATCTTTCTGGAAGTTTTCTCCTCTTAGCAGGACAGTCCATCTCTTTAACATTCTCTTCAGTCATACAGCTCGATGCTGATGGCTCCGCTAGACAAAAATTATTTTAATAACACAGGGATAGATAAAGTATGTGTGAAACACGGTAAAAACATGACTGTAATTATATTATACACACAGATTATTGCTACAGCACCACTTTAGACCCTAAATGATACATAGACATCTCAAATGACTCACCAGGTGGTTCATCAGGTCGCTCTGGAGCAGAAATCTGGAAAGAGAAACATTAGAAACTCTTAAGACCACTTAGATAACGATATAAAGACAAAACTATAGAGCAGGGGGGCAAATCTTATCCGGAAAGGGCCGTGTGGGGGCAGGTTAGCATTCCAATCTAGCGGAAGGCACACCTGAGTCTACTGAAAGCCAAGCTCAGTTGATTAAACAGGTGGAATCAGGTGTGGCTCCTGCTTGATTGGAATGAAAACCGACACCTACACGGCCCTTGCCGGATAAGATTCGACACCCTGCTCTAGAGGAACTGATTCAGTCCAGAAAGATTTTCCTGATATAACACACGAATGGATCTTGAGCCGGTGCTCTTCAGACGATCTTCCTTCTGCCATCTTCTGAAAACATTTCAAATGCCATATACACCACTAGCTTTTCCTTTAGCAAGTCTGAATTTGGGAAATAAGCAACATGTCCTCACGGTCTCAGTTAAAGGAGAAGGTTCTCGGCTCGAGCTCTCCTCCTCCTTTCCTCGGCTTGTTTCATTTTCTCTTTTCTCACTCTCTCCTTCCTCTGAGACAGGAATCAATGCATCAGGAAGGAGTTGAGAGAAGACCTGATTTCCACCTGGACCTGTACCACCCACATCAGCAGTGGCATCTTCAATGGCACTGAAGACAAGAAGAGAAGAGAAAGATCTTAATCATCTCTCAACTCATGTAAATGTTATTTCATCTTCACTACAGTGTGTGTTGATGTTCATGTTGCTACTGTGTGTTCAGGACTCACCTGATTGGTTCAGAGACTGTGCCTGATGTTGCAGGAAGTGCGAGAGGATCGATCGAAAGCCCCACCCTTTCTGTGAGAGTGGGCAGGACCTCAGTGAGAGAGAGAATAAACACCGGCTCATCAGATGTTGAGACTTCACACACAGATCTAGGAGGTTCCTCTGGATTATCATCAGAAATCACCTGCATATCATAAAGAATATACAACGACACTGTGATGTAAATATTAATAATAACGATAAATGCTGAATTTCTTCTGCAGAGGCAGATCAGTGTTTTACCGTTACAGAGTGGTGTGGAGTTCCTCTTTCTGGTTCTGGGTTAGCGCCCTCTTCTGGCTGCTGAATGTCAGTAAACATGTTTGAAGCTTGCTTCTCATCAGGAACTGTAAAAAAAAAAATCGATAAATAAATGAGAGAAAATGTTCACTTCACTCAGGTCTGGTATCGAAAAGTAAGACTGGATCACGTACAGGTGCTGCTGTTTTCGCTCACCTGTCTGTACAGAGCAACAATCAAAGAACACTGAACATTCAGGATTTCTTCCTCACCTGCTGGAGGGTTCTGCTGGATGTGTGTGACGGTGTGTGTGGTTCTGATGTTCCGCACCAGGTTCGGCTTGGGTCCTCGACACCTGATCGGCTGAGAAGGTTTCGCAGAACACTCGGAATCTGGAGGACGCGATTCAAACTCACTGCAACACACACACACACACGCTAATGTTAATAATTATTAATTCTAGGTGCTTTTACAATAAAAGTCATAACGAAATTCTAAAATAAAATATATATATTTTTATAATCTTTATATCTTTTACCTGTGTGCTTGCTGGGTTTCTTCTTTTCCCTCATCCGCTACACAAGCTCTTTGTCCTGAATCTCCATCCTCCATCTTTTCCTCTAGCTGCAGGACAGAGCTACACCCTTCAGTTTTATTTTCTCTTTCTTTACAAGCTTCTGAGTTCAGTTCCTCAGGTTCTGGTTGAGAGGGTTCCTCGGGTCTAAAGTCTTTCACTGCTGATGTTTGGGAGTCCACAGTTTTTGCTTCTCGATCATCCTTTACTGGAGTGCTGCACGTCTCTATAGAACTGGTGACTGCTGCTGCAGGTTCCCTTTGTGTAGATCTGGAGGCTCTGCTCAAGTTGGGTTTGGGTTTGGGCAAACGGTTCCTTCGTGTCTTCGAAGCTGTTGGTCCTGGAACGGTGATATTTGAGGTCTCTGGTTGGATTTCGTTAGACAGAGGTTTATTTTCCTGACAGCTAATTGGCTCTGGTGTAGAGGCGGAGTCCTGTGGAGGAGTCGGCTCTAAGGTTTTATCTTCCATAACGACGGTGCTAACCAAATCAGTTTGTGAGGTAATGCTAGAGGAAGGGTCAGAGGCCACTATGTCACAGGTTTCAACCGTGGTCTCGGATTGATCCATAGTTTCCATGACAACCTCATGTACAGATGTCGAGGAGTCTTCAACAATGATGACGTCACCTAGGAGGATAACAGCAGACACTGGTGTCATTTTAAAGGCATATTTTTATTAAGAAATGATAGGCCACGCCCCCTTTCATGTTAAACACTTGTGCTTTCAGGATCACAGCAGAAACCCTTCATCACACAGAAGCCACGCCTTTTTAATCCGACCACGCCTCCTTTATTAACTGATAGGGCAAGAGATCATGCCTCCTTCACTGGACCTATGGAACATCACAACTGGATAAGACTTATAAAGGTCAGGTGATGAAAACATTCTTGCCTGAACTGGACGGTTCAGTTTGGGTAACATTAGCAGAATGTCCAATGGTCAGTAGAGTCCTCGCTGCTTCTTCAGACACTGAAAAACAGAATCTTTCTTTAGAGCACAGATTGAAGTGGAATGGGAAAAAAACAACACACTTCACAGGAACTTCACATTACCTTCCATGTGGTCAGGAGCCAGGAACTCAATCACACCCTAGAATATTAAACATGAGATAAATACTGGTAATTAGCATAACTACAAGATAATAAACAAAAAGATGAGCAGCAACAACAAACAACAGTCTTCTTACATGTAAATCAAGGAGTTTCAATCAAGAATTTCAAACGAGTCTCAGCCAATCAGGTTATAGAACCAAAACTATTCCATTAACAGAATAGTTTTCATTATATTAGAGCGGTCAAGCTACGTGTACTGCACCAAACCATCATTCAGGGAAGTTTTCATTTTCAGACACTTACAACAAGCAGGTTGAGCTGATGCTCACAGGGCACGGAGCCCATGGTGGACAGCGCCCTCTCACAGGATGATTCGGGGCACACAGCATTCTGGGAAATTCCCAGGACGTCAGGAACATTTACTGAGATGTCCAACTGAATGAAGTTATGAAGAAGAGAGGAGGAAAGTGATGGGCAAAGCATGCATTAATAAATATACACCGATCAGCCATAACACTGTGAGCAGTGTCAGGTGAAGTGAATAAGACTGATGATCTCCTCATCATGGCACCTGTTAGTGGGTGGGATATATTCGGCAGCAAGTGAACATTTTGTCCTCAAAGTTGATGTGTTAGAAGCAGGAAAAATGGACAAGCGTAAGGATTTGAGAGAGTTTGACGAAGGGCCAAATTGTGATGGCTAGACCACTGGATCAGAACATCTCCAAAACTGCAGCTCTTGTGGGGTGTTCCCGGTCTGCAGTGGTCAGTATCTATCAAAAGTATCCTGTAAGTCCTTTAAGTCCTATAAGTTGCAAGGTGGGGCACATGCAGGCTCCACCTCACAACTTATAGGACTTAAAGGATCTGCTGATAGCATCTTGGTGCCAGATACCACAGCACACCTTCAGGGATCTAGTGGAGTCCATGCCTCGTTGGGTCAGGGCTGTTTTGGCAGCAAAAGGGGGACCAACACAGTATTAGACAGGTGGTCATAATGTTATGGCTGATCTGTGTAAATGATGGAAGAAATTTTCAATGATTACAAATGTCACACACTGTTTATTAGGCATGTGCTGATATTATAAAGATGATGAAAAGAATCTTGTTTGCTAGCTAGTTTTTAATTATAAAGGATGATCTACACATGCCTACTGTCTCCAACATGTTTAACAAAAATGAATAAAACTAAGAAAATGAGTTATGAATGTGCATGGAATGGTATGGCAAAAAAATAAAAAAGGATTAACTGACAGTCCACACACACACACACACACACACACACACACACACACACACACACACACACACACACCTCCTCCATGGTTTCCTCCACCTCAGACTGCACTGTCCTCACAGGGCGTAGCCCAATTGGCACAAAGGGCTGGTTTTCCTCCTCCGCATTCACTGAATAGTTTTCTTCCTCCTGATTTGTACCATATTCCTCCTCTTCATCATCTTCATCCTCAACGACTGAGGCAACTAAAGTAAGCAGTTTGGATTTGCCCTGGCGTGGGGCGCGCCATCTGCCCCGTTTAGCCTGAAAGCCCCGAGGCTGACCATCAGGTGGAAGAGGAAGAGGTGGAAGCTGCTCCTCATCTTCATCATCCTCTTCATCCGCCGCTGCACGGATCATCTGCTGAGAGAGTTTCGGGATCCGGCCTGACCTGGGAGCAGTCACAGGACAGGAATGAGAAAATTCTAGTCTAGCAAAAAGAACCTTATTGGATATTTGCCACATTCGTGCACTGTTGCATTGTGGGTAATGTACCTCGTCGGCTTGTTGAGAATGTGCTCCTGAATGGTGCTCACATCAGGCTCTTCCTCATTCTCAGAGTCCTGCAACCCACAGGAAATGACATCAGAAGTGTGTCTCGTCTTCTCTTGCACTGAGGCTGAAGAATCCTAAATTGGGAGATCGGAATAGTGTGGGATGAAAATTAAGAAATAATTCTGATAAATCATTCATCTAACATCCTTCCATCAATCCATTCATGAATCTAGCCATCAATCAGTCATTTAACCCTTCCATCCATCAACTAATCTGTTATTCCATCCATCAGTCTACAATCTACCTATCCATCTATTGATCTGACCATCCACCTCATGAACCGATATAGCCTACT
Organism: Hemibagrus guttatus; assembly: GCA_033459395.1. Lineage (NCBI taxonomy): Eukaryota > Metazoa > Chordata > Actinopteri > Siluriformes > Bagridae > Hemibagrus > Hemibagrus guttatus. The sequence continues at coordinate 1,006,560 of JAUCMX010000014.1, read as the reverse complement.
GTCCATCCATTCATCCATCGATTTGTTTATGCAACCATTCTTTCATCCACTCATCAACCTACCCAGCCATCTATCCATCCATTAATCTACACACTTGTCTGTTAATCAATCCATCTATCCATCCATCACTAGTTTGTCCATCTATCTGTCCATCCATCCATTCATCAATCCCGAATTAACTGAAAGTGTTCCAGTGTAACCTGAACTAAAGTGTATAAAAGATAAAGATCAGGATGATGATACCTTTACATGCTCCTCCCTGACTGAGGTGTGTGTGTCCTGAGCTTTTCTCTGCACCACAGCACCTCTGTTTCTCCTCCTCTTCCTCACCGGTTTCACGCCTAAGCTCTCAGTCTCCTTTTCCACAGAGTTCAACCTGAAGACATGTTCACATCAATAACATCAGTAACCACAGCACAGCCTTCAGAAACGCTGTTAAGATGCATTTCATCATCCTTTTTTGTGTTGTTTGATTAGAAAATAAACACCAACAGAAGAGAAAGAGAAAAATAAATGTGCATCAATAAAATGGACTTTAATAAAGTGTTAGTGTGCATTACAGGTATGAGGTGTCAGAGTTCTTACTCTTTAACAGGTGAGGTCTCTTCATCAGAGCTTTTTCCAGCCTCTTCCTCTGCTCCCTGTTCAGCTACAGATACCCAGACACGTTTCTAACTTATCTCACTAAAGATCACTGACATAAACACCCGATTGTAACAGGACTAATTTATAATAACGTGTCTATGTTTGAGCCGATGTTATAAACACTAAATAAACCGTCATACCTGATTGGTTTGTGTTTATACTTCTCTTCTGTGATGCTTCCATTCTCTTCCTTTTCGGAGGAACACTGCTCTCTCCATCACTACACACGTTCTCGTTCTCCTTCTCTCCATCCATGGCGTCACTGCTCAAGCTCTCATCCTCCTCCGAATCTGAAGAATAGATCTTCTTTTTCCTCTCTGTAATGAGAGACACGAACGCTCAGAACAAACCTGAGAAAGTGGATTACAGAGAAAGAAGAGCGGCAGAAAAGACGGCAGAAATACATCCGACTCGCCTCCTGGTCTCCGGTGGGGAACCTTGGACATTTGGGAAGCGCTTTTCCTTTTTTTGCGTTTCTCTTCCTCGTCTTTGAGGATCTGTGCCAGCAGCTTGCTGAAGAAATCGAGGTCCAAGCGTCGTTTCTCCTCTGGAATCAAAAAGACTTTTATTATAATTATAATTACACATTACGGTATTTCAAAGTTTCCTCTAAAGTCACGTCGAATACAAAGTGCCAGGAAAATTCAGGTAGTGGTAGAGTTAGAATTGAGAAATTATTGGGCAAGCGTCTCTGAAACATCAGACTTAAAACGTTAACACAGTCACGTGAACAATGAAGGAGGACTGCTTCAGTCCAGGATGTGCTACTAGTGAGCCAATCACAGAGAAGTTATAAGGTATTTGGATGCTGCTGCGCACTTACTGAACGCTTTGTCTATTCTCCAGGAGTTTGTTCTTTCCTCCTTTTTGAACTTATTCTGAAAAGGAAAAGAAAAACAAGACATTCAGAAACATCAGGTGGAGTGATCTCATGACAATCCCCCCAAAAAAAAGAAAAAAGACTGGACATGAAAATGACAATAAACGCCTCAAATCATTCCATAACAACGCAGGAGATGAAAAAGAGATGAATCAGTGTGTTGCTAATCAGCCACTACGTTTTTATCTATACCTTAATCTCTATTCGAGCTCGATGAGGGAACAGCTGTCCGATCATGGAGAAGTCCGTCCCCACCATGCTAATAGCCAAGAAAAACATGTCCGTCTCTGAAGTAAAACAAACACACACACAAAGTGAGATAATGATTACAGAGGTTCTGCGCGATGTATGTGTCTGGAAGATGTTTGCGTTCACACCTCGGTTGGACCAGGGTTTAGTGTAAGTCCCTTTCCTGAAGCTGGAGTAGGTGGTGGTGGAGCCGCGCTCAAATATCGGATCTCTCTCCTCCATCGGGTTCGGTCCCTTCATCCTCTGCACTCGTACAGTTAAACTACACCAACAAAAAACATGCAAAATACATTAACTGCTCTCTGGACAAAATACTAATCTTTCTTTTCTAATCAGGAAGACTGCTGAAGAGATTTGGAGTGAGACTGAGAAATGTGATTGGTCAGAAGTAACTCCGCTTCATCACAAAACCCTGTTGTTGATTGTTTTCTCCGTAACATCTCACCTTTCCTCGTCTATGATGAGAGATCCGTCCTCGGCCACCTTCACTCTCGGAGCCAGCATCGGTTCTTCCTCCTCTCCTCCTCGCTCCTCCTCTTCCTCGGCTGCGTTCTCTTCTGTAGCTGATGGGACAGCTGGACTGCAGAAAAAAAAACATTCGGCTCAAAATCGTGAGATATATTTAAGCTCAGTATGAGATATTGCACAGAAACTCTTACGCTGCTTTTGGGGGAGAAGGAAAATCCGTCTCGGCTCTCTGCTCGTCTTCGGTGTATGACCTGCAAAGAACGAGAGATGGACCTTAGAAGATAAAACGGCTGAGACGGAAAAAAACACAGAAGAGTGTAAGAGGTGTAGGTGATGAGCTGGTCAGCTTTAAGCAAGGAGGCGTGGTCTGTCAGTCAGTCACAGTGAAAGAGGCATGGCCTGTGTGTGTGTCAGTCTTTGATGAAGGAGGCGTGGCATCTGAGTGTCAAGAACTCTGAAGGGGTGTGGCCTCTTCAGTTGTCAATCTTGATTAAGGAGGTGTGGCCTGTATGTCTGTCAGTGCTGATAAAGGGGCATGGCCTCTGTGAGCCACAGAACTCTTACTTCATTGGGTTACTAGACGGTAAATAGTAGATGAGCTCTCTCATGGTCATTTTGGTGTGATCTTTTGTTTTTTTACTCTTGCTAATTCCAGTCTGTGATGTCTGGTGCTTCTTTTGCTGGGGGAAAAAAAGCAGGTTTTAAAAAAATACATTATATTAATTATTCAAAATCAATATATATAAAGTCAAGGTAGAAGGAGAAAGAAAAATAAACACTTACTTTTTCTTTATTCACCTCTTTCTTGAGAAGCTCTCTGAGTTTTTTCGCCCGCGCTAACCTGAGACGGTCCACTGGGTCATTCAGGGACCTCAGGGCCAGGGGGACATGTTGCTGGGGTTTCTTACTTTCCCCTGGAGAGCTGAGGTCACTTCCATCCTGAACGACAGGTTCCTTCAGTGCCTCAGAATCCGATGCCGAGGGATGTGAGCGAACTTCTTCACTGGGGCACGAGGATTCTGCTGCATCCTGATTGGCTGACCGGGGCTCAGCTACGTCCGATCTGCATGATGACGACTCCGTTTTGTGCTGAGTTGAAGTTACAGGTTTGGGTTTCTTCCGCTTTGATTTGCTTTCTGATGGGGCGAGTGGAGCAGCGGGCACCTCTGGGGCAGACTCTGGGGTAGATAAGGCTTTTTCAGGAGAAGGTTTTTTGGTTTTAGCGTGAAATCTAGAGGCTCTTGAAGTGCTGTGGACGGATGAAGAGGACAGTTTGGGAGCAAGAGATCGAGCTGATTTGGTTGAGACAGGAAGCGGTTCTGGTGCAGGTTCCTGAGTCGGTTCCTGTCTATCGGGTGATTCAGAAACAACAGAGGCAATGTGGGTGGAGGTGGTGGGTATTTCAGGGGTAGGTTCAGGTCTAGCAGGAGATTTACGTGGCTTAGACGAGGTGAGGGTTGGAGTTGGAGTATTTCTGGGTTTGCTGAGGTTGGGCAGGACACTAAAGCGCTTTCTCCTCGTGGATAAAGAGCTAGTGGATGCACTTTGGCCTGCCACATCCCTTTAAAAATAGAAATAAATAAATAAAAACACACATATAGGGATGAAAAGATTTCATGTAAACCTCTAAAGCTTAAACCTCTTCAACAAGGACACTTCCCCCAATAAAAGACCTGATCTTTACAAACCTTTTTTAAATTATTCTAAATGATATCAACACACGATTAACGCTCATTTACATGGATTTATTTAGTGTAATAAACGAGTGTGTGTGAACAGGAGCTACAGCATTAACAGTAAGGATTAATAACTCACACTATGTTCAAGCTGAGATCTGATTGGCTGGTTACATCACCGCTCTGGCTTTCTGCGTTATCACTCGTCTCCGGAGCCAGAGCAGCAGGCTTGACTTCTGTGATGCTCTCCTCAGCTCCAGCTTTGACTTCTGCATGGTTACTGCGGTCAGCAGGAGCCTCGTTTCCCTGAGGAGCTTCTCGAGACGTCGCTGCAGCTCTCCCTGTGGGCTTCACGTTGGGCCGCACACTGATCCTCGACCTGCGGATCATCTTTACCTGCTGGGAAATAAAATAATAAATGATTAAAACAGATAATAAAACAGAAAAAGAAAAGGAAAAACTTTCAAAAGTTTTTAAAATGTCTAGAATCAAGACTGTGGTTTCTTCAGTGACAGACAAACTCTTTAAAAAGGACAGAAACACTCGAAAACACCTGGATGAGTGTTAGAACTAAGAAGAAGCTCGGGTGGAAGGAGAGGAATATTTACATCAAGAGTTGCAAGAAATTGAGGCGTTCTCCAGGAAAAATCCCTCAATATTCTGACTTGGATGAAAAATCATGCAGCATAAACAGAACTATGAGCTATAATCTATTCGTTTTTATTTATGCATCTACTCAATATTTCATTTTAAATCCAATTTAACTCTGATCAAGTTAATTCAGAGATGATGAAACTCATCAATTAATCAATTAATATTAATCTGTCATTCTGTCACATGCAGTGACAAATCAAAGATTTTCGCAATTTTGATCACATTTGTAGATAATAATATTTAAAGTATAACTTCTAAATTCAGAAAACATACACATCCATACATTTAGTTTATTTACAGAATTATATATATATATATATCAAATTCTGCTGATGTTTGCAAGCATGAAGTAACGCTAACTTGCTTAGCTACTAATCGGCTAGCTACTAATATTTCAGAAACAGGTTACATAATTAAAGCAAGTCAACATTATTAATGATTATTAAAAGGGCTTACTTTGTTATAAACGTATCTCTGTTATAATGTCCATTTATCTCGGATAAAAAGCAGTAGGTTTACTGCACTTTTAGACAGCAGCGTGTGAAGACGGCCACCATGGCACTGTGTTTGGAAACGTCACTTCCTGTTTCGCGTGTCAACTCAGATGTGCTTCAAATAGCGGTTTTTGTCCCGGAATCATTTATATATATATGTACATATATATACTTTTATAAATAACATCTATACACCTATTAACGTTTATCTAGAAGTTTTACATATCCTATACATCCCGCATGTACTGAATAGAGTAGCTAAAGAAGAACGCAGGCTAATACACTCGATAGGGTTCTTCCTACCTCGAATCGAACAGAACGCAAATGGAACACAGCCCCGGGATGTCGTCATTTCCGGTTGCGAGACATGTCTGGATCTCCTTCTTCACATTGTTCTGTTAGTGAAGCTTCCACACCGGTTTCAGGTGAAGTCTCAGCGCAGGAAGAAGATCCTGAAGGTTTTGCAGATTTATCCGAGCTGCCTGTTGAAGTTAGCGAGAGGAGACCGACTTGTTTGCGATGCTGGTGAGGTTTTTATTGTTGTTGTTTTTTTAGCTAGCTAATTGACTAGCATGGTTGTGTTACCTGAATCCAGGTGTTTAATCCTTCCGGCTCGGGCACTGAGGCAGCAGGTCAAGCTAAATCAATCAGATGTTTTACAGATGCTTCGTGTTGTTAAAAAATAACAACAATGGTTGTATGTTAGTGTTGAAAAATAATTCCATGTTGAAGCAGTAAACAGTCTCGGATCTCGCCATCTTGAGCCTTTAAGCTCTTTATAACTCTTACAAACTTTATAGAGCGTAAATGTGTCGATTGAATTCATGACTAGCTTTATATCTCACTTTTACACTCTAGACTCCTTCCATAAATAATAAATAAACGTCTGTTTACACAAAACTTCATGTGAGTTTGTTTTAAAAAGCTTTGAGCGTTCACTGTACAAGTTCAAGTCACTGATCTGTGACTAGAGAAACACAGAATTAATCTTTACTTGTGCTGCTGTTGCATCCTTTCACTGTAACAGCAGCACACATTGCTTCACGCTTGTATTCCCAGTTTGTTCATTCATGTGAGGTGTGTTTCTGCTCCTAGCCGACCGGAGAAGGTGTGTTTGTGTCCGTTTCTCCCGGCCGAGCCGCTGGACGTCTCCACCTGCCTGTACATTGTGCAGCACCCTGCAGAGGTCAGTGTTTCCTCCCACAGCGTCCATACGCTTCTCAAACTGTGCTGATTTTGTATTTTTCTCCCAGGAGAGTCGAGTTCTCCGTACCGTCCCTCTGCTGACCGCCTGCTTACCTCCAGGCAAATGTAAAGTCCTGATTGGAAGACGGTTTAATGAGGAGAGGTACGTCTTCTCACAGTCACCCCTGAGTTATTCTCTGTAACAATAACGTACGTTAATCCTGAAACTCCTCCTCCTCGCCCTCAGACATGCCGAGTTGGCCGCCGTGTGCAGAGACGCACGCACCCTCGTCCTGTATCCCGGATCTGACGCCGAAAACCTGGAGGACATGGACGTGGACTTCACCGCGACTCCTCACAACGTCATTATAATAGACGGCACGTGGAGTCAAGCCAAGGACATGTTCCTCAGAAACGCTCTGTTACGCTTACCCAAACAGGTACCACTTCCTCACACCAGACTTCATCAGCCATGTTTATTAAAGAATCACACGTCATACTGTTTAATCAAATGTTTACATCTCTTTACATCCTTCTCTGAACGTTACAAAGCACCAACACTGGAGACTCCTTCCATAAAACCTCACTAAGCATCTCCACAGGATCGCAGATCCCTCTGAACGAGCTGTTACTATAGAAACAATAACGATAACAGAGTGTGAAATGAAGCCTATGTGTTTTGCAGGTGCAGTTAAACAGCGCCCCCTCCAGTCAGTACGTGATCCGCACTCAGCCCACCAACATGTGCCTGTCCACCCTCGAGTGTGCTGCTGTCACTCTGTCCATTATGGAGAAAAACCAAGCCATACAGGAGGTGGGAATTAAGATCATCTGAGAGCGAGAGAGGGGTGGGAGGGGGTTGAGTGCGATGATTGTTGATGCCTCACTTCCTGTGTGCAGGTTCTCCTGAAGCCTCTTCGAGCTCTGTGTTCATTCCAGCTGCAGCACGGTGCTCAGGTTCATCACAGCAAAGAGCATCTGCTGAAGAGCGGCCTGTACGACAAACCCCTGCCCAAAAACAAGCGCAAGATCAAGAGGATGCAGAAACTCATCACCAACCAGGACATCTGAGTACGACCGGGAAATCCGACTAACACCAGAACCTCGGACTGTCTGACTACGACCGTGACTTCAGACTGCAACCAGGATCTGATTAGAACCAGAACTGTCTGACTGCGACCTGGACGTCTGACCGTTCTAGCCAACCACGAGCAGGACGTCCGACTGCAACCGGAACGTCCTGCCATCTGATCACACCCAGGACATCCGATTACCCGACTACAGCTTGGACTTATGACCGAGACCGCCGGAGCAGAAATGTACCCTAGACTTTTATTTATTTTTTTTATTGGTTTCTTTTTGTTTACTGCTGGAGCACTAAACTACAATGTTAATCCCTGGCAACATCTGAGTCTGACCTTAAATTCTGAAAATACCTTTGAGTGAAGGTCCATTAAAGGCTTTTTGTACCTTTGAAGCGCTGAGGTCGGATTTCAGGGCTGTCTTGTTGTAGTTTATTCTCTCAAGGAACGTACACCTTCATGATAAGTGTCAGTAAATCCAGTCTTCATGACGGTTAAATCTTTTGCTGTAAGTAGATCTTGTGTTCTGACACCAGCTGGTCTTAATACAACTCAAACCTGCTGCTTCTGTGGATTGTGTTTCTCACTGTTTTGTTCTTAAAAACTGTTGTTTTGTTGTTTTTTTAAAGTTTAGAAATGAACATAATTTTTGGTGAATTTTCTGGAATAAATGATTTTATAAGGATTTGTGAGTCAGAAGTGAAGATTCTTTTTCATCAAACATCCCAAAATATTTTTTTCTTTTATAACACAGTAATAAACATTAGAAACGTTTATAATTGTGCTAGGATCTGTACACCTGGATAAACATACAGTATCTGATTTGTGTGGATGAAATCTTTTGGTCTTTATGGAAAATATTATCTGACAACTATAATGAGAGCTCGCATCTAGTCATCAATAAATATAGAAATATTTTAGATATGCAAAAAAACATGTACACAAATACACACACTAATCTAGTAACACGCCAGCGGATGAACTCAAACATAACTGGTCATATTTTATAGCATAGTACAAGGACAGAAGATATTACATCTTAGACAAAATCTATTTTAAGTATTTAAATATTTTGTTATTCTTAAACAGCTTTGAAAAAAATAAAACTTAAAATAAATTTCAGTAACGTGCTCCAGCCAGCAAGAAAATGTCACCCATCTTGTAGCACAAAAATATATTTTCTTCTTCTTCTTCTTTCGGCTTTTCCCTTCAGGGGTCTCCACAGCGAATCATCTCTCTCCACCTATCCCTATCTTCTGCATCCTCAACACTTGCACCCACTAGCTTCATATCCTCATTAATTCCATCCATATACCTCCTCTTTGGCCTTCCTCTTTGCCTCCTGCCTGGCAGCTCCATGTCCAACATTCTCCTACCGATATACTCACTCTCCCTCCTCTGAACATGTCCAAACCATCTTAATCTGGCCTCCCTAACTTTGTCCCCCAAACGTCCAACATGAGCTGTCCCTCTGATGTACTCGTTCCTAATCCTGTCCAATCTTGTCACTCCCAAAGAGAACCTCAACATCTTCAGCTCTGCTACCTCTAGCTCTGACTCCTGTCTCTTCCTCAGTGACACTGTCTCTAAACCATACAGCATGGCCGCTCTCACCACTGTCCTGTACACCTTCCCCTTGATTCTCGCTGATATTTTCCTCTCACACAGAACTCCCGACACCTTTCTCCACCCATTCCAACCTGCCTGCACTCGCTTCTTTACCTCTTTCCCACACTCTCCATTACTCTGGACTGTTGACCCCAAGTACTTAAACTCCTGTACCTTCTTCACCTCTTCACCCTGTAACCTTACTGTTCCACTTCCCTCCCTTTCATTCACACACATGTACTCAGTCTTACTACCACTGACTTTCATTCCTCTTCTCTCCAGCACAAACCTCCACCTCTCCAGGTTTTCCTCCACCTGCTCCCTGCTCTCACTACAGATCACAATGTCATCTGCAAACATCATTGTCCAAGGAGACTCCTGTCTGACCTCCTCTGACAACTGGTCCATCACTATAGCAAACAGGAAGGGGCTCAGAGCCGATCCCTGATGCAGTCCCACCTCCACATTGAACTCCTCTGTTTGACCTACAGCACACCTCACCACTGTCCTGCTCCTCTCATACATGTCCTGCACCACTCTGACATACTTCTCTGCTACTCCTGACTTCCTCATACAGTACCACAGCTCTTCTCTTGGCACCCTGTCATACGCTTTCTCCAAGTCTACAGACACACAGTGCAACTCCCTCTGACCATCCCTATACTTCTCCATCAAAATTCTCAGAGCAAAAATTGCATCTGTTGTGCTCTTTCTGGGCATGAAGCCATACTGCTGCTCACAAATTTCCACTACCTTCCTTAACCTAGCTTCCATTACTCTTTCCCATAGCTTCATTGTATGGCTCATCAACTTTATCCCCCTATAGTTACTGCAACTCTGCACGTCACCCTTATTCTTAAAGATCGGCACTAACACACTTCTTCTCCATTCCTCAGGCATCCTCTCACTCTCTAAAACCCTGTTGAACAAACTAGTTAAAAATTCCACTGCTGCCTCTCCCAGACACTTCCAGACCTCCACCGGGATGTCGTCAGAACCAACTGCCTTCCCACTTTTCATCCTCTTCAAAGCCTTCCTGACTTCATCCTTTCTAATCTTATCTACTTCCTGTTCCACAGAGTTCACCCCTTCTACTCTTTTTTCCCTCTCATTTTCCTCATTCATCAGCTCCTCAAAGTACTCCTTCCATCTCCTCTGTACACTCTCCTCACTTGTGAGCACCCTTCCATCTCTATCCTTAATAACTCTAACTTGCTGCACATCCTTCCCATCTCCATCCCTCTGCCTAGCTAACCTGTACAAGTCCTTCTCTCCTTCTCTAGTGTCTAACCTAGTGTACAACTCGTCATATGCCTTCTGCTTGGCCTTAGACACCTCCCTCTTCACTCTGCGCTGTAACTCCTTGTATTCCTGTCTGTTCTCTTCAGTCCTGTCCATGTCCCACTTCTTCTTGTCTAATCTCTTCCTCTGGATACTATCCTGAACTTCCTCATTCCACCACCAAGTCTCCTTATCTTCTTTCCTCCTTCCAGATGACACACCCAGCACCTTTCTCCCTGTCTCCCTGATCACTTCTGCTGTAGTTTCCCAGTCATCTGGCAGCACTACCTGACCACCCAGAGCCTGCCTCAACTTCTGTCTAAATTCCTCACAACATTCCTCCTTTTTCAGCTTCCACCACTTGGTTTTCTTCTCTATCTCTATCTTTGACCTCTTCTTCTTACAGACCGTCAAAGTCATCCTACACACCACCATCCTATGCTGTCTGGCTACACTCTCTCCCACTACCACTTTACAGTCACTAATCTCTTTCAGATTGCCTCTTCTACATAGGATGTAGTCTACCTGTGTGCTCCTACCTCCACTCTTGTAAGTCACTCTATGCTCCTCTCTCTTCTGAAAATAAGTGTTACCCACAGCCATGTCCATCCTCTTAGCAAAGTCCACTACCATCTGTCCTTCTAGGTTCCTTTCCTTAACTCCAAACTTGCCCATCACCTCCTCATCACCTGTGTTCCCCTCACCAACATGTCCATTAAAATCCGCTCCTATCACCACTCTCTCACCCGTGGGAATACTCTCCATCACCTCATCTAATTCACTCCAGAATCTCTCTTTCTCCTCTAACTCACAACCTACCTGTGGGGCATAACCACTAACAACATTCAACATCACCCCTTCAATCTCTAACTTCAGACTCATCACTCTGTCTGACACTCTCTTCACCTCCAGAACATTCCTCACAAACTCCTCCTTCAGGACCACACCTACCCCATTTCTCTTACTATCCACACCATAATAAAACAGCTTGAATCCTGCTCCTATACTACGAGCCTTGCTACCCTTCCACCTGGTCTCCTGTACACACAGTATATCCACCTTCCTTCTCTCCATCACATCAGCCAGCTCTCTACCTTTCCCTGTCATAGTACCAACATTCAGAGTTCCTATTCTCAGTCCTACACTCTTACCTTTCCTCTTCTCTCTCTGTCTGCGCACTCTCCTCCCTCCTCTACCTCTTCCACCAACAGTAGCCCAATTTCCACCGGCGCCCTGTAGGTCAACGGCGCCGATGGCGGCCTCGACAGATCCGGTATGAAATTCGTACTGACGATTCACATGGTTAAATTTGGCAATGTTTTACGCCGGATGCCCTTCCTGACGCAACCCTCTCTATTTATCCGTGCTTGGGACTGGCACAGAAGTCACTGGACTGTGACCCCCATGGCTAGATTAGCACAAAAATATATATTTATAATAAATATTTCATTCACCAAAATTTTCATCAGGGTGCAAAAAATATTTAAATACATTAAGAAAAAATTAAATTTAAGGATTTCTCTAAAAATGTTATTAATATGATTATATAATTATCATAATTATATTCACAATGCCATTATTCAGTTTACAAATCTTTATATGAGAATTAACAGATTACATTTTCTATCATTTCACATTTAAAATTAGAGTAAAAAAGTCTCATTAAAACTTAGAGAACAAGAAAAATAGCTTGCTGTTAGTTGGATTTAAAGGTTACTTGTTTCTGGCGACCTCTAGTGGACCAGCGTGGTGTTCCCGTGACCAAAAACCATCCGACGAGGTTTTTGACCAATCAGCTTACACGTTTTTATAACATGCGTGATGCTGAACGAATCCGCAATCAGCATGCACCCTAGTGGGCGGGACGTTCGTCTCTGATTGGTTGTTGGAGTAACTGGCGAAAAAGACGGAATCCATAATTGCTTCATGTGTGTACTTTTGGTTAGATTTGCGATATAAACAACTAGAAAAGATGCATTAATAATAATAACAATAACAATAATAATTACTATTTTAATAAAAGGACTAAAAGAAGATTTGCAGAGCTGTCGGGATAGACTGTAGATAAAGGTATGTATAACATGAATATGGATTCATAGTTTATTCGATTCGATTCGTGTCAATGATTCATTTGAATCATTTTAATAATCATAGTTTTGTTCTTAACATCCTTGCACTCAGTTTATTACCATTAACTCATTAACACATCCATTGTGGTGTTAAATACAGAGAAAAGCAGCTGTTAAAGATGATTAAGTATTTATCTAAAAAAAAAACAAAAAAAAACCATACATTGTTATATAATCAGGAGGAAAGTTCAGGGCTAGACTAAAGGTCAGGAGTTAACTGTCCTGCCTTTATTTTTTCCTTCCTGTTCGTTTGTATCTTGGTGTATTTTTCTGTAATATTCCCTCCGTTTCACTCTCTACTCTGTTCTGTTTCTCAGGATTATCATGGGCACTTTGCCGGATGTCACAGAGCTGAGGAGGAGGCTGGAGAACACGCTGATATCGTACCATCACCAGGAGGAGAAGGAGTGGAAAGTGGCAAAGAAATCGGTTTGTCTTTTTATTATATACTATTTTGCAGAATAATAATCTTTACATCAAATCTAGAACATCTTTGCTATATGTTTTTTTGCTGATTTGAGACTTGAGTGACGTTGAAGTTTGAGTTCAGTAACACCACCATCTCGAAACCTCTATTAATCTTATACAACAGCAATTTGCCGATTATTTAAAATTGAACCTTTTTAAATGAATGAATGATCTATAATTTTTTTTCCATTTATATGTCAGTGAGGAGTCATTTCCAAGTCTTTGCTCATGTTGTAGCAGCTATAAACAGTCTGATCAGAATCAGAATCAGAAAGAGCTTTATTGCCAAGTAGGTTTGCACATACAAGGAATTTGTTTTAGTGTAACAGGCTCCAGTGCACAGAGATACCAATAACAGTACAAATAACAACAGAAAATAGAATGAGAAATAAAAAATAAAAAATACACATATTTAAATAAGAAAATAAAGTATTTGTATATACAGGATAGAATAGAATGAGTTGAGATGTAGGGATGTGGGTGTGGTAATAAATATGAGGTTATTGCACTTTTAATTTTTATTTTTTTTATTGCCCAATGTTGGGAACATTCAACTGTTCAAAAGATAGATTGCTTGGGGGAAGAAACTGTTCTTGTGTCTGTCCTGGTAGTTGCTGCTCTGTAGCGCTGACCAGATGGCAAAAGGTCAAAAAAGAGATGGCCTGGATGTGAGGGGTCCAGAGTGATTTTCAGAGCCCTTTTCCTCACTCTGGATGTATACAGTTCTTGAAGGGTGGGCAGAGGAGCACCAATAATCCTTTCAGCAGTCCGAACCGTTCTCTGTAGTCTTCTCATGTCTGATTTTGTAGCTGAGCCGAACCAAACAGTTATAGACGTGCACAGAACAGACTCAGTGACGGCTGAGTAGAAGTGTGTTAGCAGCTCCTGTGGCAGGTTGAACTTCCTCAGCTGCCGAAGGAAGTACAATCTTTGTTGGGCCTTTTTGATAGTGGCGTCTATGTGAGTGTCCCACTTCAGGTCCTGAGAGATGGTGGTGCCCAGGAACCTGAATGACTCCACTGTTGGTACAGTGCTGTTCATGATGGTGAGTGGGGGGAGTGCAGGGGTGTTCCTCCTGAAGTCCACTATCATCTCCACTGTTTTGAGCGTGTTGAGCTCCAGGTTGTTAAGACTACACCAGGCAGCCAGCTGCTCAATCTCCTGTCTGTAAGCAGACTCCTCACCGTCCTGGATGAGGCCGATGACTGTAGTGTCGTCCGCGAACTTCAGGAGCTTGATAGATGGATCAGTGGAGGTGCAGTCATTGGTGTAAAGGGAGAAGAGCAGTGGGGAGAGGACGCAACCCTGGGGGGCACCCGTGCTGGTGGTGCGGCTGTTTGACTTGAATTTCCCCAGTTTCACTAGCTGATGCCTATCTGTCAGAAAGCTGGTGATCCACTGACAGATAGAGCTAGGGACAGAGAGCTGGGTTAGTTTGGTCTGGAGGAGTGTTGGGATGATGGTGTTGAAGGCCGAACTAAAGTCCACAAACAGGAGCCTCACATAAGTCCCTGATTTGTCCAGATGCTGTAGGATGAAGTGCAGTCCCATGTTGACTGCATCATCCATGGACCTGTTTGCTCGGTAAGCAAACTGCAGGGGGTCCAGTAAGGGTCCAGTGATGTTCTTCAGATAAGCCAACACCAGTCTTTCAAACAACTTCATGACCACAGACGTTAAAGCAACAGGTCTGTGGTCATTAAGTCCTGTTATCTTGGGTTTCTTTGGGATGGGGATGATGGTGGAACGTTTGAAGCAGGCAGGGACTTCACACAGCTCCAGTGATCTATTGAAGATCTGTGAAAAGATGAAGGCCAGCTGGTCAGCACAGGTTTTCAGACAGGCTGGTGTGACACCGTCTGGGCCTGGTGCTTTTCTTTTCTTCTGCTTCAGGAAGACCTGACGCACATCATCTTCACTGATCCGAAGTGCAGGAGGGGGGGAGAGGGGGGTTGCTGGAGGTGTTAATGGCTGTATAGAGAGATGTTCAGATGGGGCGTGGGGTGTTAGACCGGCAGTTTCAAATCTGCAGTAAAACTCGTTCAGGTCTTCAGCAAGTTGTTGATTGGCCTCAGTGCTGGGGGATGGTGTCTTGTAGTTTGTGATGTATTTCAGGCCTTTCCACACTGAAGCAGGGTCGTTGGCAGAGAACTGGTGTTCCAGCTTTTTAGCGTAGCTCCTCTTAGCCACCCTAATCTCCTTATTCAGTGTGTTTCTGGCCTGATTGTACAAGACTCTGTCCCCATTCCTGAAGGCATCCTCTTTGGCCTGATGAAGATGTCTGAGTTTTGCTGAACCATGGCTTATCATTGTTGAATGTTAAATAAGTCCTGGTAGGGATGCACATGTCTTCACAGAAACTGATGTATGATGTTACAGTCTCTGTGAGCTCATCCAGATCAGTGGCACCAGCTTCAAAAATACTCCAATCAGTGCATTCAAAACAGGCCTGTAAGTCCTGCTCTGTTTCGCTGGTCCATCTCTTTACAGTCCTTACTACAGGTGTAGCAGATTTAAGTTTTGGCCTGTATGTTGGGAGAAGATGAACCAGGCAGTGGTCAGAGAGATGTCTGATGGCATAAGATAAGAAAAATAATCTCAGATGGTCATGTTCTTGAGAAAAAACACAAAGAAGTGTAAACTCCTCTGTCCTGAAGATGTGGAGAACTTCAAGTTCCAGCTTCACCTCTGACTGATACACAGCACTGACCGCTGACACTGGAGACTCCTTCCTCACGTGTTAAATGAGTGTCTCTGATGTGGAGCATCTGCTGTACACATACATGTGAATGAGCTGTTGCTATAGAAACGAATAGAGAAACATGTTAAAATTAGTGTATTAATATAATGAAGTTCAGCTGCACTCTTACAGAGAACTAACCAACACCTTGTGACCAATTCTGAGTCCAGAACTCATAGCGCTGTGGTGTAAAAGGTGAACATTGTAAACGAATAGATTGAAACTAAGCAGCACACAGACAGCGAGCCACACAAGACAACCGCTATACAAAAGAACAAATAAAGATTTTTATATTAACTTTTTTTTGCTCTACAGAAAGATGTCACCGTTTGGAGGAAACCTTCAGAGGAGTTCAGCGGCTTCCTGTGAGTCCGTCCTCTCAGTTCTGATTCATTTCACTCTAATCATTCACACCTGAACCCGTGTGACTCCGCCCACTACAGAGTCCACTCCAAGGGTTATTAGTTATGATGAGTAATGATGACCCACCTGAGAGAAAACTCCAGCCAAAAATACACAGCGTTTTTATGTCTTTATATTTCCAGTGATTACGAAATGCTGTGATACTATAACTGTGATTCATGAGAAGATCTCAGACAGATCGATCGGGCAGTTTTTTCTTGTTATGGTTCTTTTGTAAATCTGTGAGATGTTCTCATGAAGAAAGCTCACACTTTGTTCCTCCTGCTCATCTTTCTGAAGCAGTCGTATTAATTGGAGTTTTGGTGATTTGTTGCAATGACATTCTGCTCGTGTAAGAGCTGAGGTCTGAGCAGATTCTTGCCTGCAGGTATAAAGTGGAGGGCTTGGTGATGGAGAAGCCGTGCAGGATAGTGGACTACATTCGTCCAGGACCGTATCGCTTACAGTGGGACAGTCTGATGACCACGCTGGAGATTCTAGAAACTGTAGACAAGGTGAAATAGCAAAAATGCTTCATTTAGTGTCACCAGTCACTAAAATCACCAAAAACCAAAGAAGGAGCAGACTTTTGAGCTGATGTGTGTGTGTATGTGTGTGTGTGTTGTAGGCGTGTTGTGTGATGCGCTACACCACTGCAGGACAGCTGTGGAACATCATCGCTCCTCGAGAGTTTGTGGATCTCTCCTACACCACTGATTATCAGAGCGGCCTACTGTCCTGCGGTGAGAAACCTTTACACTTTAACATCAGAACACACTGAGTAACGGAGCAGGTAGTTCCTGCTGACACGCCCCCTCTACTGATTGGCTGATTCTGTGTGTGTGTGTGTCAGGTGTGAGTGTGGAGCGTGAGCAGCAGGAGCAGAGCTGTGTGCGAGGTTATAATCACCCTTGCGGTTGGTTCTGTGTTCCTGTCGATGGTGAGGAAGTGGACGTCCCCTGCAGTCTGCTCACCGGATACATCCAGACTGACCTGAGGGGCAAAATCCCACAGTCTGCAGTGGACGTTGCCATGGCAACCACACTTACCACCTTCTATGCTGACCTCAAGAAAGCACTTGGAACTTAGTCCTCTCTCTCTCCTCTCTGACTCTAACTCTGTCCCATCTCTCTCTCTCTCTCTCTCTCTCTGTCCCATCTCTCTTTCATTCTCTTTCTCACTCTCTCTCTCACTCTCTCCCACCCCCCCTCTCTCTAACTCTGTCTCATCTCTCTCACTCTCTCTCTCTCTCTCTCTGTCTCTCTCTCTCTCTCACCCCCCTCTCTCTGCCCCCCTCACACTCACTCACTCTCTCTCTTTCCCTCTGTCTCTCTCTCTCTTTTCTCTCTCACTCATTCCCTCTCCCTCTCTCTCCCTCTCCCACTCTCTCTCTCCCTCCTCTCTCTCTCTCTGTCCCATCTCTCTTTCATTCTCTCTCTCTCTCTCTCTCTCTCTCTCTCTCTCTCTCTCTCTCTCTCTCTGTGTCCCATCTCTCTTTCACTCTCTCTCTCTCTCTCTCTCTCTCTCTCTCTCTCTCTCCCACCCCCCTCTCTCTCCCACCCCCCACCCCCCTCTCTCTCTCTAGTACACCTTCTCTGTATATATCACTTCATAATAAGTACAGCATTATATTTTTGTAAAAAGATATACAAATAGATGGATAGATAGATAGATAGATAGATAGATAGAAGAATGGATAGATAGATAGATGTATGGATATTTTATAAATGCTATATCTCAGGATTTCTTTTACTTGTATGATGATAAATGTTAAGGTGCTAATCGATCTCTTCAGACTGTGTCAGGTTTATAATCACTGGTTAATTTTGACTAGTTAAAAAAAATCCATTTCAAGATTTTGAGTTAATTTTGACCAGCGTGCATTGTTTACTGGAGGTGCCAATATTTACTTTCTATTTATTGATGTAGCATCTAGACACTAAATGTTCTGTAAAGTCATGAAGAGTCTCTGTGTCTTGCTGGCAGTTAAATGGAGGAGAAGTTGATGTTTTTAATGCAGTTATTAAAATGCAGTATAATGCATCATATTAAAAACGAATCAAACTGAAGTGTGTTTCTGCTGATTTCCATCACACACGCTGATATTAATCAGTGTGTAAGCTCAGAAACAGGAACCTGCTCTGGGTGAATCTTTACTTTAACATTTCTTAGAATTTAAGACTAAAATAAGTCCATGTGTTGCATCATGGTGGCTTACACAACATACAGTAAACAGGAGTAAGAATAAAACACAACTGCTGAATGAACTCAGTGTGAATCTGTGCTTCGGCTTCGTCCAGATGAATATCTGACTGTGTCCTCCAGTAAACACCAGCTCATAAATAAAGCCTTCAGATACACATCATCACTGAGCTTCAGGTCTTTTTTATAAATGTTTGATAAAAATAAATAAATAAATAAAATAGTAGTTTGCGCCAAGTTCTAGTTTTCCGCACCAATTTATTAATATATCTATACTGCATTATTATCTATACATCTGTGTTTTTAAATAATAAAATTAATTTGATATTCAATATTATTCTTTCCAAAACTTTTTCCAATATTTCTATAGGTCTGAAAAAAAGATTCCAAATAAAGCACAAATATTATTCCACAGTTATTTGGCCTGCAGATGGGGCCATTTAATAAATTTCACAATTATATAAATATAAGTTTGGAAGGATGTAAAAAGTAAAAACAAGCAATAACACCTAGGTTTTTTGTTTCTGGGTTTTTTTTTGTGTATAGAAAATGTTCCTGAAAATTGAATTTAAATATTAAATTCTGCGAAATAAGTTGCATTATGAGCAAAAAAGTACAATTATAAATTGTGTTACTTCACATTTCATTTAAATTATTTAAGTTTTACTTAATCAAAAAATCTCCAAATCCTGAAAATCCGAAATATTTAATTGAAATTAAACACCGAGCCGCGTTTAATACTCTGGCATTTTTAATTTCGTCTCACAAAACCCCGCCTCTTTTGCTAATAGCGCGGACTCCCAGACTCTCGCGTGATTGGACCGTTAAACTGTCAGTCATGTAACCGCAGCCAATCGTAGCATCAGCGCAATACGGATGGGAAATAAATAACGCGTTATAGATGGCATTTAAGCACTGGCTAGCGTGAGCTAGCTCGGTAGTAGTTAAATGTCAACGAACAGCGATATAACTTCACAAATCCGACATTATTCATGGATTAAATGAAGGATAACTTTCGGGATTTGATGAAATTCAGAAGTTCAGCTCTTAACATAACCTGCTTCTTGTAAGTACTGCCAAGTTCCTCGACAATTTTTGTATCTTGTTTAAGTAAATTAACTAAATAAACATTATTTAACTTAACGATTTACCACTGGGCATGCTTGTTTACATGGTAGTTGTAGTTAACTAGTAGTTAAAATTAAAATGCTCGCCAGAATAGGAACCAAAGGTGAACTGGGCCGAAGACCAAATGGTTTCCTGCATGTTATATAAGTGCCCTCCTTAGGGTGTGAATAAAGCTTCATCTACACTACAGCTAGTGAACTACATGAACCGTAAGGAGCCATTTTGTATTTAACCCTCGTTTATTTCGTCTAGAGTTTTTTAATCTAACGTTTAAATTTTATAAACTGATCAAAACGTGACAGGTTTATTATATGACAAAGCGACAATATTAAATTTAAACACTTAAAAAAATGATGTCTGCTTATAACACATTAGTGACGAGTCAAAAAGCAGCTGAAAAATACAAATTATTGTTCATTAAAAAATGAAGTAAATTATATTACAGAAGATTACACGAGATTTCAGATTCTGTCATTTAAATATCGAAACATTTGGTCGAATTCTAGCAATAATCAGCTAAACCTAGACAAAAAACTTGTTATTAATGATTTAAGTTAATTTGTATAAATATTTAGCACTATTGAGTGTCTATAAGCATGCAGAGTGTTAATAACACCTTAATAACAACTGACATGTGTAATCATATGAAACACGTTATACATTACTCAAGTTCAAGTTCCTCTTACATTTTCAGCAACATGATGGCGAAGACAGAAAGTTGAACATTTGAGTAAAATCAGCAGCAGGCTGAGAAACTGACAAGATAAACATATAATTGTAATTAAGCTGTCTGGGTGGGAGGGGCTTATTGTCTCTCACCTGTCAATCTCAGTGACACCAATCAATCATGAGCGTGTATGAGCTCGTGTATGAGGAAGAGGGCAGACATCACGAGTACATTACGCTGTGCTGTGATGCAGCATGAGTACGTGTTGCTACACTATTTCTGAAAAATTGTTTAATAAAAAATGTCGATGTTACAGCACCGTATCGTCCTGCTGAAGCAAAAGTTCACAAAGCTGCTTACATGAACGTAGCATTTAAGTGATTGTTCAAGTTTGTGTTCTAATGTGTGTGTGTGTGTATGTGTGTGTGTGTGTGTGTGTGTGTGTGAGAGAGAGATAAGTCTCTCAGACAGCCCCCTCTCTCTGTACAAACTGTGATAACTGCAGGAGTGTGTGTGTGTGTGTGTGTGTGTGAGTGTGTGTGTGTGGCTTGTAAATAACATCAGGCTGTGACCTAAAGGATAGAATGTCTCCACATTATTCAGTGTAACTGTAATATATATAATGTAACTATAAGCTGTTTTTGATTATTAAAGTTATTTTTATAGAAATGTTCTTTAAGAGGAATAAAACTCTGGGGAATGTGCTGTTACAGGAAAATAATCAGCTTCAGTGTGATTCCATGAATCAATTATTACAAATTAATTACAGTGAATGTTCAGGATTTAACGATAGAGTGATAGAGTGATAGAGTGATACAATTAGGGCTGAACTGATTCCTTGAGTAATTCGAATACATAAAATCATCGAGTCAACTTAGTTGCTTCATTTAGTCCATTTACTGTAACTACACACAGAGCGCTGTGTTTCCCCGCGGACCATTATTACTGACACACAACCCGCTAAACTCGGGGAGAAAAGATTCAGGCCAAAGAAAACGGCAGAAAGTTTTCAAAGTTTGGGATTATTACAAACTAGAACAGAAATAAAACTCAGTACAGTGTGATTACTGTAAGACTGAACTGGTTTACTACAACAGTACAAGTTCCATACTTCAATATCTCACTCCAACACACACAGTCCACGGAGTCGACACAAGCTAACGTTAGCGTTCGCACTTAGCTTAAATCAATATGATTGCTAGTTGAAATTAAGGCCTGTATAAATGTGTGTGGATTGTGGATACATGTAATGACTATTTAAGACCGTAAATCAGTAATGGGGGCTAGTTATGATGTCCCTAATTTAGTGAGGCTTTGTGAAAGTCTAAGCGTCAAACATGTTGATGCCTCACTCTCTCTTTCTCTCACACACACACACACACACACACCAGTATGTAGAGAGACATTTAAGAGGGTTTGTTCTCCAAATAACTCTAATTTCATGTTACAGAAAAATGTGTTAAGAAATTTTATGTGTATGGAGTCTTGTTCTTGTTCCAGGTTACCTTCCTGTCCACTAATGCTTGCCTCTTAGAAAAGCCACAAAGTCTTCCAGGAAGACAGTAAAGACTCATGTCCTGCTTGAGCTGTAGTTACACTGAAACATCAAAGTTAGGTTGCACAACATAAATGTAATGTTTACGTCTTCTTCTTCTTCTTCTTCTTCTTCTTCTCCTTCTTCTTATTATTATTATTCTGTTTTAGGTTGTACCAAGTTTACTGTTTTTTCAAGTAACTAGTTTTTTTAATTTATATTTTTATTTATATATAATGCACTAAATGAGTTTAGATTTTTTCATTTTTTCTAAATAGGAAACAACTTAGATGTTCATTTTAAGAGACCTGTCTTATTTTCTCTTACATATTATTTAGTATTCCTCTTTAATAAAGAAAAAGTACTTCTTATCCGATTACTCGATTGATCGATGGAATAATCGGTAGAATATTCAATTACTAAAATAATCGATAGCTGCAGCCCTAGATACAGTGATAGTGATAGAGTGATACAATGAGAGAGTGATACAGCCAGAGTGACAGAGTGATAGTGATAGAGTGATACAATGATAAAGTGTTACAATGATAGTGATAGAGTATAGAGTGATACAGTGATAGTGATAGAGTGATACAATGATAGTGATAGAGTGATAGTGATAGAGTGATAGTGTTAGAGTGATAGTGTTTAGAGTGATAGAGTGATAGAGTGATAGAAGTGATAGTGTGATAGTGTGATAGAGTGATAGTGATAGAGTGATAGTGATAGTGGTAGAGTGATAGTGGTAGAGTGATAGTGATAGTGGTAGAGTGATAGTGATAGTGGTAGAGTGATAGTGATAGTGGTAGAGTGATAGTGATAGTGGTAGAGTGATAGTGATAGAGTGATAGAGTGATAGTGGTAGAGTGATAGAGTGATAGTGGTAGAGTGATAGTGGTAGAGTGATAGTGATAGAGTGATACAATGATAAAGTGATAGAGTGATAGAGTGAACAGAAAACATAATGTGTAGTGCTGTAATGATAAATTACACGCATGTTCAAAAACCAGGATTTTCCATTCGTTTTTGTCAACATGACAACTCACACAGGTTACACACGGTTAACACCAGACAGACACACACACACTTAAAATAAGCATATATATATATATATATATATATATATATATATATATATATATATATATATATATACACACACACACACACACACACAAACTTAACATACACACGCACATGCACACACACTTAACATACACACACACACTTAACATTAACACACACACACACTTAATACACACACACACTTAAAATGAACACACACACACACACGTAGTTCTTTCATTTCCTGTTTCTTCCAGTCTGAAGACACCGCAGATGCCGCAAGGTGACCAACTGTAGTGCTGCAGCAGTGTGTGTGTGTGAGACATTACACTGTAGGGGGTGTGGGGAATTTTGCCAACTTTTTTTCCTTTAACTCTCCTACTGTAGGGAAAACCCCGTCTACATTAACACACTAACCCAGTACTGACTTCAGTGAGCTGCTTATTGATGTTATTATTAGTTTATAAGACCTTTATAAACACAGCACAGCTGTTCATAAGCATGTAACGCAGTGGGATTCGGATCTCATCTCAGCTTGGGTCACACCTGTGCAGGTAATTTATCACTTCTGTGGCTTCAGTTCATGTGTGGACATTAAGTGTGTGTGTGTGTGTGTGTGTTAAGTGGTGTTAATTGTGTGTATCCCCTGTGTGAGTTGTCGTGTTGACTCAGGCTGTATGTAACACACAAAGTCTCTGATTTCTGAGAAGTTCCTCAGAATGTTCTCTCTCTCTCTCTCTCTCTCTCTCTCTCTCTCTCTCTCTCTCTCTCTCTCTCGTCACACTCTCTTCGTTTCACTTCCTGTTCTGCACACTGTGGAGTCGTGTCCCTTCTATCAGAGTGTGTAGTTTCACCCTGCATAGGGAAACGAGAGCGAGAGAGAAACAGAAGGAGGACAAATGTTTTTAAGGAATGTTTTTAATCCGCAACGTCCATCGACATCAACAAAAAAAACGATTCCAGTGACACTGACCAACACAGACACACTGTGCTAAAAATACTTTCTTAAACAGTCTTTAAATATGAGATATCTCTTAGTAATATGTTGTTGTTGTTGTTTTTAATTGTGTGTATGTGTGTGTGTGTAGCTCTACTAAACTGTGTGTCCAGACAGTGGGCGGGATTAGTGAGGAATAATCAGGGGTTCGGTATGAAACCGAGGGAGAAGGTGATAGTGAAGGAGATGACCGTGGGAAACGTTTGTTCTCGGCAGGTGTGATGAGTTCTGACCTAAAGAGATTCCCAGGAGAGTAAAACTGAAACACTGAACACGCCTGTTACAGACGTCAAAGACGTGTTCAATGCTCCGTGCGTAGCTTATAAAATAATAATAATTATAACTTTTAGCATTTTTACAGAGAGCTGTGACAAAACTATTACATCATCCTGCTGGGAAACATTCAATAATACACTACATACAGGTAAATATCACAGTTTAGTGATTTAATGTTTTAATTAAATAATTGATTAAAGATTAATGATTTCATTTCATTTTAATTTTAATTCATCTTTATTAAATTTAACCCTGAAAATGGACACATTCAAATTTTACACTGTTGAAGAAATCTTAGATAATCACAATATCTTCAAAAAAAGTGAAAAATTATGCTAATATCACATTATATTATATTAATAACATTTTTAACATTTTAAAATTAATTTCAAGATACTGATATCAATAAATCTATCATTTGTGTATTTTAATTTTTAAACTTTATTTGAACTTTTATTTTTTAAGTTGTCAAAATTATTATTATTATTATTTTTTTTTACATACAATTAAATTCTACCAGTAGACAAATTTAACAAACAAATCTTATCAGTGACACCGAAAAAGAAAAACATGAAGCTACAGATATTTTTGTGATAAAAAACCAACTATGTATTTAAGTTTTAAATAATCTTTCTTTGATTAAAATGCATTTCCTGTCCTACAGTGGAATTAATTTTATACACATGGTCGATTTGCACAGACCCCGCCCGCTCATTTACATATTATTTATAGGAGAGATGATTTATACAGTAAACACATGGGAGTGAATTCTAGCTAATGAATTCAACTGGCTTCTAAGGTGTACAGGACAGTGGTGAGAGCGGCCATGCTGTATGGTTTAGAGACAGTGTCACTGAGGAAGAGACAGGAGTCAGAGCTAGAGGTAGCAGAGCTGAAGATGTTGAGGTTCTCTTTGGGAGTGACAAGATTGGACAGGATTAGGAACGAGTACATCAGAGGGACAGCTCATGTTGGACGTTTGGGGGACAAAGTTAGGGAGGCCAGATTAAGATGGTTTGGACATGTTCAGAGGAGGGAGAGTGAGTATATTGGTAGGAGAATGTTGGACATGGAGCTGCCAGGCAGGAGGCAAAGAGGAAGGCCAAAGAGGAGGTATATGGATGGAATTAATGAGGATATGAAGCTAGTGGGTGCAAGGGTTGAGGATGCAGAAGATAGGGATAGGTGGAGAGAGATGATTCGCTGTGGGAAAAGCCGAAAGAAGAAGAAGAAGAAGAATTCAGCTGGCTTCTGCAGATGTTTACTCAACACTCAGTTTATGGAAAATCATTTGCTTCCTCAGCATGATATTTTTACAGACGCCTTGCTTGCCGTTGCCATGGAAGAATGCGCTGGAAGAAACCTGGCTCAGCAAAATCTTGAACAAAAGAACTCACTTTAGTCGGGACACACTGGTATCGATTTGACTGTCTGAATTAGCAATAGGGCTAATGTTACGCTAGATGAGCGCGTGTACGCGTATGTTTACGCCGCTTCCTGGAGGCTCAGAATGTGATATAAGCTTGTGAAACTGCTGTACGCTCGAGTTCTTACGCTGTCACGGTTTCACAGTTAGTCACGGCGTTTGATTGGTCGGTTCCTTCTTAATTTATGATTTTTGTGTCAAGTTGTTCTCACGGTTCTTACGGCTTTCATCTTTTACTGACTAAGTGATTTTATGGAAAATGTCAGTGTCTCTTGTTTTTTTTCCTCCCCTACCAGAAACACGGAAAAATAAAACAATAAACAATTAAAGACACTTCCAGCGGTTTCATAGACACATGTTCTGGTCATGAGACCTACTGATGACCAACTGGCATGGCCACACCCCCTACAGGATGCGCTTATCATGCAAATCAAAATCTATTTACAGGGAAATGAGATTCGGTGAAGCCGCAGCCGTCTCTGTGATCTGGTCTGCCCAGTGAATCCTTCAGATTTATTACAGACATCTTGTGAAAAAAAAGTTACTGAACACACAGCTTTCCAGTAATCTAATGATGCAGGAAGAAGAACAGTAAGGGGAATTCATGCTTATAGTTCTATACACACACACGCGCGTGCGCGCAAACACACACACACACACACACACACGTTTGTACTTTTGTATAAAATTTCTGTAAAGCACATTTCCTTTCAGCCCGTGTTCTGATTTCTTTACGCTGTGTATTAATGATAAATGTAGACGCGGTTAGCACAGCGTGAGAACATGGCTATCATGTGCTGATCATTTCTGCCGTCCAGTTGGAAAACACTCTGTCATTTTGCCTCCACGTCTGAAGCGGAAGTTGGAACGTTTGCGAAATGCACCTTCTCACGTCTCCAGATTGTTCCCCAGAAAGTTTAGTAAAGCCAGCTGTGGGTTTTTAATCCAAACTTCCTTAAACACTTTAATGCTTTGAGTGGGTGGTATTTCTGTATGTACATCACACACACACACACACACACACACACACACACAGATGTTTTTTTTGTTTTCAGTACAAATATTGTTAAACAGTACAAACATGGTTGAGGTCTGTAGGTGCGGTGACCTCCAGTCAGAGTGACACAGGTTCATCAAGCATGTGTGTGTGTGTGTGTGTGTGTGTGTGTTATGGAGCCCTTAGGGAATCTTCAACCTTGTGATCATGTGTGTGTGTGTTGGTGTGAGAAAGAGAGAGAGAGAGATGTTCCGCTTCATGCTTTTGGCTTCTTTATGAAAATATTTGGTTACTGTTTACACCTTAAATTGGAGCTGACAGTAAAATAAAAGTCAAATATTTTAGCTGTGAGACATTACTGAGTGTTTAGTCAAACCTGTGACTCGAACCTGGACAGTGTTTTAACCGTAAACAAGCCTTGACTTAACTATTTTAATACTTTCCTTTTCCTGAGTCCTGTCCAGAGTATGTGAGTTGTTTCCATAGCGTACCGGATGTTCGGTTTCAGAGCTCACTCGCAGAACGCTGGAAAATAATCAGGGGCGTGGGGAAAGTGGAGAAAGTGGGGTCAAAGGGCAAAATGGAGAGAAATAAAGGATGCTGACTCATGGAGTGAACACACTCCACACGCCGTACACACGCACAACACACACCATGCAGCCTCCACACACTCCACACACTGTACACACACTCCACACGCAGTACACACACCACATGCCGTACACACACTCCACACACACCCCACAGCCTCTACACACCCCACACACACTCCATACAGCTCCACACACAACCCACAGCCTCCACACACACACAGACACACACACACACACACAGTGACAAGCTGAAAGTGGTGCACACACTGTTGTTTTCTCATTTGTTGGTGTTTTTGTCAGAGATTTTCTTCATCAGATAAACACTGTTTGGTTCAGTCACAAGATAAGAGCTTAGTGTGTGTGTGTGTGTGTGTGTCTGTCTGTATGCGGTGTTCTTCACACACTTCCAGGAGTTGAATCTGAGTGATTTTATCATTTCAAAACAGCCCTAGTTTGCACCATCATTTCTCTAAGAGTTTAAACACGGTGAAGTGGGTAAAATGGTCGTTGTTTTATTTCTCTCATTTAATCAACTTAAATTAATCTTATTTAAATCTAATATACAATAAATATACTCTGTACAAATAAAATGCCATATATTCACCAGTTAAAATCTTCAAAATCTGGGATGATAATAACGCTGAAAAAAAAGAATAATGAGTGAGAAAAGTCAGCTTGTCATGGTTAATATTAAAAAATTCAAATGTTTTAATTATATGCATATTAAAATATCTGTATCATATCTTCATCCATATAGGCTGGCTTAGTGGCTAGCACTTTCACCTCACATCTCCAGCGTCCTGGGTTCGAGTTCCGCTCACTGGGTGTGTGTGGAGTTTGCATGTTCTCCCCGTGCTTGGTGGGTTTCCTCCAGGTGCTCCGGTTTCCTCCCACAGTCCAAAGACATGCTTCTAGGCTGACTGGAGTCTCTAAATTGCCCGTAGTGTGTGAGTGAATGAGTGTGTGTGTGTGCCCTGTGATGGGTTGGCACTCTGACCAGGGTGTGTCCTGCCTTGATGCCTGATGCCTGAGATAGGCACAGACTCCCCGTGACCCGATGGTAGATTGGATAAGCGGTACAGACAGTGGAATGGGGGGAAAAAAATCTTTATCCATGTCATGTTGTTGTTGTTGTTGTGTTGTATTGTCATTAAATCCTCAGATGTTTACTTTTCTATCTAAAATGAAAACTTTATAATAAAACCTTCAGATCCTCTTTCTAACAGCTTCACTGTATTTTCATGGCACTAAAAAGCTTCTGTAATTTGTTTTATTATGCTGTAAGTGTTCCTTCTGCATTACCTACAAAAGCTTTGTAGATCCATTAGACTGAAGAAGCCAGGCTTCTTGTTCTGCTCTATATAAACCTAGATATTGTGCTATCTCAGAAAAGTAATTGTGACATCATGATATTGTTATTATTCCATCGTATTGTCCAGTCCTGATATTAATCCATCGTTTTTGAGATCATTGTTCAAACAAAAACATTAATTGTAGCTTATTGATGGAGGATAAAATGTGAAATGCTGCGAGTTTAAAGCAAGCGTAACGCAGCAGGAATCCTAAGATCCGAAAATAAGTATTGAGTAAATACATTTCATTGTTTCAGTGTGATCAGGACTAAACTGTGATTTTATCCTGAAGGTCTGGACACACATGGCCTGGAGTACGTTTATAGCCATGGAGAGCTCCACGCACACCGACACGCCGTGTCCCGAACCGCTCAAACCGGCATGTGGCACCGCCCTGCAGGTTCGTGTGTACTACTGCAGCCAGAGCACGTGCAGCACGAGCGCCTCGACTCTCAGTTACACGCCTGGAGATTACATCGCAGAGGAGCTGTGCATCAAGGCTGCCAAAGAGTGCGGTGAGCGTGTGTGCGAGTGTGTGGGTGTGATGCGACTGTCTTCACCCGAACACCGCCCAATTACAGGCAGAGCTGCGGGCTACGTCCCAAACCGCATATCATCATACTTAGTCAAAATTGAACTTTCAAGTCAAAGGTGTGACTTTAAATACTTTCAGAGAGTTGACTTCTTATTCAGGTTACTACATGAGCTGACTCTTTGGGTTTTTTTCTTATTTAGTCAGTTTCATCCAGGTTCTCCTGTGGAGGTGAAAATCTTTCTAACGTTATAAATGGTGATTCTCGTGGAGTGTTTTAGGTCACAGTCCACTGTAAGTGTTGTCTGATTGCACAAGAACCAGAGAGAACCCGGACGTGTCCCAATTCTTACTTCAGAAGCCTGAGCTCACTGGAACCTACTCAGCCACACCGCTTCTGTGAATCACCAGTGTCAGGACCTCAGCTGGTCTCATGAGGTCATTTTTACCAGGAAACTGGTGGAATCGTTGCTGTTGGGTTCAGTGGTGTTGTTTGAGAAGTTTAATACATTTTCTTGTTTGTCAATATAATAATGTTAAAGAATTGAATTAGAGAATAATAAAACTGTAAATGAAGTTGTGAGCGAAGGCAGTGATGATAGTACCATACGTTAGGGTTATTCAGTCTGCTCTCAGGTGCTGCTGTTTGTCGTGTTTGAGTTTTTACATCAGTTTCATTTTCTCAGTGAAGTTCCTTTGTAGCTGTGGAATCAACATGAGGTTTAAAGTGTAAGAGCTAGTGGGTTTTAAACACACACACACACACACACACACACACTTACACCCAGAGACACAGCCCACACACACAAACATACAAAAAGGCATGTACACAGAGTCCTCAGAAACACACACATGTAGTCGTCCTCACAGCACCCATACACACATTGAGGGAGTCCTCAACACACAAACACACACCCACAGAGAGCGAGAGAGAGAGTCCTCAACACACACATACACACACACACACAAAGAGAGAGAGGGAGTCCTCAACACACACATACACAGAGAGAGAGAGAGAAGAAGAGAGAGAGAGAGTCCTCAACACACACACGCACACAGAGAAAGCCCTAAACACACACATACACAGAGAGAGAGAGCCCTCAACACACACACACACACACACAGACAGAGAGAGAGAGCCCTCAACACACACACACACACACACACAGAGAAACACACACACACACATACACAGAGAGAGAGAGAGACAGAGAGAGTCCTCAACACATACACACACACACACACACACACAAAGAGAGAGAGAGAGTCCTCAACACACACAGACACACACACAGACGGAGAGAGACAGAGAGTCCTCAACACACAAACACACACACAGACGGAGAGAGAGAGAGTCCTCAACACACACACAGAGACACACGCACACAAACATTCATATACAAACTCCTCAGAAACACACACAGTCCTCACAACACCCATGCATACACACTCACACACAGTCCTCACAAAAATCTCTCTCTCTCGCTCAAACACACACACACACACACACAGCCCTCACAAAAATCTCTCTCTCTCTCTCTCTCTCTCTCTCTCTCTCTCTCTCTTGCTCAAACACACGCACACAAACACGTATGCTGAGTCCTCCAAAAACACACACATACAGTCTATGTAACACGTACTCATAAAGAGTCATAACCACACACACACAGTGTGTTATTAGGTCAAACAAAAAAAAGAAGATAAACAGAGGTGTGTGTGTGTATGTGTGTGAGAGACAGAGAGAGAGAGAGAGAGAGTGTGTGTGAAAGTATGTGAATAGTTTGAGACATCAAAACACTGTACCATCACTTCCTGTCCCAACTGTTACCACTTCCTGTTTACATGTCCGCACCAGAGCACACTCACTCTGCTCATGTGACAACTTATCTTTAACCCTCTGCTAGCTGACAAATACCAAAAAATCTTTACAGTGTGTGTGTGTGTGTGTGTGTGTGTGTGTGTGTGTGTATGTATAAACACACTTTTACACCTTTGTATCAAACACATGTGGTATGTGTTTTAATTGAAGTAGTGCACACCGTTATCTGCATGTTTTATCATCATGTATTATTATCATCTATATTTTTATTAAATATTAAATAAAAACATTAATAGTCATGCTTTCTTAGCTTCTGTTGGTTTTTTTGCAGTAGAAGTAACAAAATTAAGTTAGTTGTTACTGTACACGTCATTGCTAAAAGTTTAAATGGATGTAAAAATTAAATCTGTTCATCAGAAGAATAAAGAAATTGGTTGCTAGGAGACTGGCAGCTGACTCACATCTGTACAGGTGTTCTTCAGTCAGAGCAACGGTTCTACCGTCTTCTTCTCTTGCTCCGCCCACAGGTGTCAGTCCCTTGTACCTGAGTCTGTTCGGCCTGATGAGAGAGAGTGACCGCATGTGGTATCCACCTAATCACATCTTCAAAGTGGATGAGTCCACCAATGAGAAGCTCCTGTTCAGAATAAGGTATACACACACACACACACAAAAGGACGAGTCCAGCAATGAGAAGCTCCTGTTCAAAATAAGACACACACACACACACACACACACACACACACACACGAGAGGACGAGTCCAGCAATGAGAAGCTCCTGTTCAGAATAAGGTACACACACAGGATCAGGCATCAGACCTTATTACACTACCTGTCTGTCTGCATGTCTTACTGCCCATTTATCTGTCTGCTTATTCATCTGTCTGTCTGTATCTATGTGCATCTCTTCATCCACCTGTCAGTACATCTATCTGTCTGTCTGCCTGCCTGTCTGTCTGTATCTATGTGCATCTCTTTGTCCACCTGTCAGTACATCTGACTGTCTGTCTGTTTCTCTGTCTGTCTCTCTGCCTGCCTGTCTGTCTACCCGTCTGCCTGTCCATCTGTATGCTTACCTGCCTGTCTCTCTGTCTGCCTGTCTGTCTCTTCACTCGTCTGTTTCTGATTTCTCTAATTGATACTCCCTTGTACCAATTAAAGGTTCTGTATTTATCTTCTTTTCTGAGCTTGTTTCTCTCTCTCTCTCTCTCTCTCTGTCTCTTGTACCCTCTTCACCCATATAGAGCTAAAAAAGACAGCTGACATGTTTGACTTGTCTTACTCACACACACACACACACACCCCCTATATTGAAACCTATAAGAAGAGACAAAAAGGTTAAACATCTCTGCAGCTTTAAAGAGCAAAGTGACTCTTTCACTCACCAAATACCAAATTGATTGAACTACTACCCTGTGTCTGTGTGTGTGTGTGTGTGTGTGTGTGTGTGTGTGTGCATGAGCAAGATAGAGAAACACACTACCAACTGATACTTGACTGTTTCACACTTTGCTGATGTGATTTAGAACCAAAGATCAAAAGGAATGAACATGTGAGCTCGTGTGTGTGTGTGTGTGTGTGTGTAGTCTTCTTGGTTCAGGGCTGATAACAAGGTGTTTATTAGGGTGACTTCACTAATCTCCACCGCTCTACACATACTGCACTTAGTTACAGATAACAACTCGTTAGGGGTACTTACAGTCCTGAGTGTAATATCACCACATTTTCCTGATTAACAGGTAATTAACCTAAACACTGCTAAATGCTAATGTAATGTTGGAGACTGCACACATTGTACACAAACAATACCATTTGTGTGCCAACTTTTAAAGTACCTTTAAAGACACTTCATCATGTCTTCCTAATAACTGCCCAGGTTTTATTTCCCCGGGTGGTACGGAAGAGGATCAAGCCACGCTCATCGCTACGGCATCACCAAGAGCTGCGAGACTCCAGTGTTTGATGATGTCACCACGGCATACCTGTTCGCCCAGGTAATATCACCTGTCTCACTGACCTGAGATTACACCTGACCTGAGTCACCGAATCTTGGTATTTTAGTGTATAAGAAATTGGTATTAGTGGATAGAGTGTGTGTGTGTGTGTGTGTGTGTGTGTGTGTGTTTCTGCCATCCTGTATGATTAAAGGGTGTGTCCCAGAACAAGGGAAATGGAAATACAGGAGGGGTTAAGGGCGAATGTGTGTGTGTGTGTGTGTGTGTGTGTGTGTGTTATGCAGTAAGTTGCTAAGTATTTTAGACTCTCCACTTTCTTCCCCTTCCTATTTTCATTGTTCTGTATGAGGAAGTAGTATGTGCATGTGTGTTTTGCTTTCCAGTAATTCTAGTGTTTCCCCTCTCCCTGTCTTCCCCTCCCTCCCCCTCTCTCTCCCTCTCCCTCTCCCCTCTCTCTCTCTCTCTCTCAGTGGAGGAGTGATTTTGTGGATGGTTCTGTGAGTATCCCCGTTACCCATGATGCTCAGGAGGAATGTCTCGGCCTGGCCGTGCTGGACATGATGAGGATTGCTAAAGAGAATGGCCGCACACCCATCGAAATTTACCATAATAACAGGTGAAAGCTCCACCCACTTGACCTTTACAAACAGGGTCAAAAGGTCACAGGATCATAAAGGCCACTTTTCATTTGTGTAAAGCTGATTATTAAGAAAAAACACATAGGAATCACACCTGTATTCTAATAATCTGGCATTCTCTCTTTGTCCCTCTCTTTC
This sequence comes from Hemibagrus guttatus, assembly GCA_033459395.1. Classification (NCBI taxonomy): domain Eukaryota; kingdom Metazoa; phylum Chordata; class Actinopteri; order Siluriformes; family Bagridae; genus Hemibagrus; species Hemibagrus guttatus. Next base: position 973,282 of record JAUCMX010000014.1, on the reverse strand, counting down.
ACACACACACACACACAAACAGCTATAAGAATTTCCTGCCCAAGTCCATCCGCACTCACATCCAGCAGTACCACATTGTGACAAGGAAGCGGATCCGTTATCGGTTCCGTCGGTTTGTGGAGCGTCTTCATCGCTGTAGAGTTCCCGTCAGTGAGCTCATGCTGAAGTACGTGGCCAGTTTAGAGATTCTGCAGCCAGGGTTCTACACTGAACACTTCCTCGTCTCACAGCCCATTGTTGGCATGGTAACCATTGTCGTCAGCGGCAACCATGGCATCCAGTGGACCAAGGGGAAAGATGTTGGAGATGGACAGGTAGAGAACATCCTAATGTACAGTGAGTTCTGTTAGCTCTGATTGGCTGAGGGCTGAGGGTATGACAACGCTTACATAAGTCAAGGATCTGTAGTCCAGGAACTTTACCTTACTCCAGGAACTTTATTCCAGAAACATTAGTACAGGATCTTTAATGCTGGAATTTAGCCCAAAAACCTTAGTCCAGGAACTTTTCTTTAATCCTGGAACTTTAGTCCCAAGTTTAGCCCTTGATGTTTTTAGAGAAGTGTTTATTAACACTATAGCAGTATGTGATAAGGAAATATACAACGCCATAAGAATAAAAACTTCTGTAACCTGACTTACACACACCCCATAATCCTGAGAGGAGTCTCATTAAACTTATAATACTAACTTCTATATTAAAGATTCTTTCCAGTTTAATTTACACAGCGAAGCAGGAAGACAGAAAACCAACAGATCAATAGAGAGAGACAACAGACAGATAGCGAAGCAGGCGTGAAGACAGAAAGATGGATAGCCAGACAGACAGACAGACAGGTAGTTAGAGAGATGGATACGGGTAAAAACATCATTGTTATTTATGTCCATCATAAACTTGTCACTTACTCTTTGTGGGTCGTTCTGTCTGTCTCTCTGCCTCTTCTGTTTTTGTTTTTGTCTGTCTGTATCTGTACACCTCTCTCTCTAGGAGCTGCAGATGTACTGTGATTTTCCTGATGTTATTGATATCAGCATTAAGCAGGCAAGCAAAGATGGTTCTGTCGAGAGTCGCATCGTCACCATCAACAGACAGGACGGCCAGACACTGGTAGCACACACACACACAAACACACACCTTGTTAGCATGCCCCTGGTTAGACAACTTAGTAAGATGGATTTTTTTTTCCATCATTAATGTGAACCGTTATTGTTTTCAAATCTCTCACTAGCCCCCCCCCCTCACTCCCTCTCTCACTCACTCATTTCAGGAGTTGGAGTTCTCCTCTCTGTCCGAGGCGTTGTCCTTCGTCTCCCTGATCGATGGTTACTACAGACTCACCACGGATGCTCATCATTACCTGTGCAAAGAAGTGGCGCCCCCTAGACTGCTGGAGGCCATTCAGTGTAACTGCCACGGCCCCGTCTCGTGAGTAGCCTCCTGTAGTGTGCACTACTTAGTGGGGTTGTGTCCTATTCCCAAAGGATGTCTCATTTAATCTAACTATATCAATACAGCCGTAATGCTTACTTTAAAACAGTGATGATCTGTAAGGGTCAAAGACGATGTCCACACACACACACACACACACACACACAGCTGACTGTACATCTCTGGCTTTAGGATGGATTTTGCCATTAATCGTCTCCGCCGCTGTAACAACGCTAAAGGCATGTACATCCTGCGCTGCAGTCCTAAAGACTACGACAAGTACTTTCTGTCCTTCGTGGTTGGGGTGAGTGTGTCCTATAAACTAATTCCTGTCTTCTGTGGTGTAATCACAAATTAAATATAGGCCTGATGAGAGTGTGTGTGTGTGCAGTATGACGGTATGTTTGAGTATAAGCACTGTCAGATCGTGCGCAGTGCAGCGGGGGAGTTTGTACTGAGTGGAGCGAAGTGTGTGTTCAGCAGTCTGAGTGAGCTTCTGCACCGCTACCAGAAGGAGGCGCTGCGCTCTGAGGGTCATATCTTCCAGTTCACCAAGTGCTGCCCTCCTAGGAACAAAGGTCAGAGGTCACATATGGGTCGCTGAATATGTGTTGCTGGATTATTGAGAGACGTACAGGGCAGGTTACAGAGACTGTTACATAAAAAACAAAATTAAATTTGTTTCTGTCTCTCTCCCTGTCTCTCTCTCCCTGTCTCTCTTTCTCTGTCTCTCTCTGTGTCTCTATCTCTGTCTCTTTCTCTCTCTCTTTCTCTTTCTGTGTGTCTCTCTCTCTGTCTCTTTCTCTCTTTCTCTATGTAGAGAAGACAAACTTGTTAATCTGCAGGAGTGATCAGGTTTCAGATGTTCCATTCTCTCCATCACCCCTCAAACATACTCAGATGGTCTTCCACAAAATCCACAGAGAGGACCTGCAAATGGTAAGAACTTTGTTCTGGACCTTTATCCTGTAACAGGACCATTAGTCCTGGAACTTCAGCCCAGGAACATTAGTTAAGGAAGGTTAGTCCAGTAACTGTAGCCAGAATCGTTAGCCCTAAAACACTGACCATTAGTCAAGAACTACTTCCTGCAACATCAGTAAAGGAGTATTAGTGTTGGAATTTTAACCATGAACATCTTTGGGTTTTGGTGTGTGTGTGTGTGTGTGTGTGTGTGTGTGTGTGCGCGCGTGTTCTCAGATGGAAAGTTTGGGACAGGGGACGTTCACGCAGGTGTTCCGTGGAGTCAGGAGAGAGCTGGGAGATTATGGTGAGGTGCATGAGATGGACGTGGTGATGAAGGTGCTGGACAAAAGCCACCGCAATTACACTGAGGTATCATGGGAAATTGAAATATCATGAGATCTGAGTAGCATGTGTAAGTATAATGGATAGTAAATCTCTCTCTCTCTCTCTCTCTCTCTCTCTCTCAGTCCTTCTTTGAAGCAGCCAGTATGATGAGTCAGATTTCCCATAAGCACTTGTTACTGAATTACGGGATCTGTGTGTGCACAGAGGAGCGTAAGTTTAAAAATTGCTGGTAAATATTCAAACTCGCCTGCATTTGAACTTCTGAATTTCATGTGGTGTGTGTGTGTGTGTGTGTGTGTGTGTGTGTGTGTGTGTGTGTGTGTGTGTGTGCGTGTTGTGTCTCAGACATCATGGTGCAGGAGTTTGTGCGCTTTGGCTCACTGGACATATACCTGAGAAGGAACCGTAACTCCATCAACATAACCTGGAAGCTGGAGGTGGCCAAGCAGCTGGCCTGGGCCATGCATTACCTGGTGGGTCACACAGAGTGTGTGTGTGTGTGTGTGTGTGTGTGAGAGAGAGAGAGCTGTAATATCAGTTGCACGTCAGCACACAGTAGTGTGGTTTAGTCATGATGTGTGTGTGTGTGTGTGTGTGTGTGTTGTTTTTGCAGGAGGATAAGAACCTTATCCATGGGAATGTTTGTGCTAAAAACGTTCTGCTCGCTAGAGAGGAAGACAGAAAATCACACACTCCACCTTTCATCAAACTGAGTGACCCGGGAATCAGCATCTCAGTTCAGCCCAGAGAGAGTGAGACACACACATACATTCTATACACTTTATCAAAGCACAGCAGCTTTTTCCTAGTCTTCACCTACTGCTACATTTCTTTGTCCCTCTTTGTGTGTGTGTGTGTGTGTGTGTGTGTGCGTGTGTGTGTGTGTGTGTGTGTGTGTGTAGTTCTGATTGAGGACATCCCCTGGGTTCCTCCAGAGTGTGTGGAGGATCACAGGAACCTGAGCCTAGCCACAGACAAGTGGAGTTTCGGCACCACGCTGTGGGAGATTTACACTGGAGGAGAGAAACCACTCAGCTCCTACGACTCCTCCAAGGTAACACACACACACACACACACACACGCACGTTCCTAATGGTCAATCAGATAGCTAATGCTCTGTGTGTGTGTGTGTGTGTGTGTGTGTGTGTGTGTGTGTTTTACAGAAGCTGTTGTTCTATGAGGACAGACATCAGCTCACTGCCCCCAAATGGACAGAACTGGCCACTCTGATTAACAGCTGTATGGATTACGAACCGTTCCAGCGTCCATCGTTTAGATCCATCATCCGAGACCTGAACAGCCTCTTTACCCCTGGTACACAACCCTATACAACTCTACACAACCCTATACAGCTCTGTACAACCCTATACAACTCTACACAACCCTATACAGCTCTGTACAACCCTATACAACTCTACACAACCCTACACAACTCTACACAACCCTACACAACTCTACACAACCCTATACAGCCCTGTACAATCCTATACAACCCTACACAACCCTATACAGCTCTGTACAACCCTATACAACCCTATACAACCCTACACAACCCTATACAGCCCTGTACAATCCTATACAACCCTACACAACCCTACACAACTCTACACAACCCTATACAGCCCTGTACAATCCTATACAACCCTACACAACCCTACACAACTCTACACAACCCTATACAGCCCTGTACAATCCTATACAACCCTACACAACTCTACACAACCCTATACATCCATGTACAACTCTACACAATCCTACACAACTCTGCACAACCCTACACAACACTGATGTGTATAAATTACTTTGTCTCCTTATATTTCATGTGATTTTCTGTCTTTTTCACTCTCTCAGATTACGAGCTGTTGATGGAGAATGATGTTCTCCCTGGTAGGAACCGTGGGTTTGGGTTCTCTGGAACATTTGACAGCCAGGAGCCGACTCAGTTCGAGGCGCGACACCTGATCTTCCTGCAGCAGCTTGGAAAAGTAAAAACATGTTCATCACTTTACACCAATGTAATGTAGTCTGACTGAAAAAAGGCTGGTCAACCTGAAGTCCAGTGTTTCTAAAGCTGAAGCTGATTGGTTGGGCAGATTTGTGCTGGATTTGGCCAAAAGAACAAAACATGGATGTCAGTGAAAAGATGTCTTGCAACCTGACTGGCTGATGCAGACCCAGAAAATCTACAAATAAAGCATGCTGAAGCTGAAATGTCTGTTTCATGTTCTCTGTGTGTGTGTGTGTGTCTGTAGGGGAACTTTGGCAGTGTGGAGAAGTGTCGTTATGACCCATTGCAGGATAACACAGGTGAGGTCGTAGCGGTGAAGAAGCTGCAGCACAGCACCACTGAACACCTCCGTGACTTCGAGCGAGAAATCGAGATCCTCAAATCACTACAGCATGAGAACATCGTCAAATACAAAGGAGTGTGTTACACTGCAGGTGAGGCTCACACACACACTCACACACACACTCACTTATCTCATAAAGCTGAAACTCACTCAGTGTAGAGCCTGTGAATAAAAAACTAACCGTGAGGTTCTGGTGGAGAACGTTGTTATCAAGGATCATTGTGGGAAGTTTCTCTTAAATCTTCGTCCTCTTTCCTTTTTCAGGTCGTAAAAACCTGCGCTTGGTGATGGAGTACCTTCCCTTCGGCAGTCTGAGGGAATACCTCGCTAAAAACAAAGAGCGCTTCGATCACAAGAAACTGCTACATTACGCTTCACAGATCTGCAAAGTATACTCACACACACACACACACTCATACAGACACACACACATACACACACACACACACATACACACACACATATGCATACACACACACATACAAACACACACATACACACAGACACATCAGGGATTAAAAGATAAAAGTGAATGTACCAGATTTCATGTGTGGACGTGTAATACACAGACAGATGTTGGTTGTGTTCTACAGGGGATGGACTATCTGGGTTCTAGGCGCTACATCCACAGAGACTTGGCCACGCGGAACATTCTGGTGGAAAGTGAAATGCGTGTGAAGATCGGAGACTTTGGCCTGACCAAGGTTCTCCCTCAGGATAAAGACTATTACACAGTGAGGGAACCTGGAGAGAGTCCCATCTTCTGGTGAGGGAATAATCATGATCATAATAATAATACATATACATATAAGTGTAACCATAAACGTATGTGTGTGTGTGTGTGTGTGTGTGTGATGAAGGTACGCTCCTGAGTCGCTGATAGAGAGTAAGTTCTCAGTGGCTTCAGATGTTTGGAGTTTTGGAGTCGTTCTGTATGAACTGTTCACCTACAGTGACAAGAACTGCAGCCCACCTGCTGTAAGTCTCTCTCCCTCTCTCTCCCTCTCTCTCTCTTTCAATATCCTTCTCTCTCTCTCACTCTCTCTCAATATCTTTCTCTCTCTCTGTCTCTCTCTCAATATATATCTGTCTGTCTCTGTCTCCCTTTATCTCTCTCCCTTTAGGTGTTTATGGAGAGGATGGGTGTTGATAAACAGGGACAGATGATTGTTTATCACCTGATCAGTCTGCTTAAAGACAGCTACAGACTTCCTGCTCCACAGGGCTGCCCTGTTGAGGTAACACACACACACACACACACACACACACACAGTCATGATATTTATCTTGTCGATGTGTCAAGGTGTTGATGAATTCTCTTTATCAGCAGCTCTGACAATAGTGCAGCTGTTTCTAAGGTTTATAATAATAATAATAATAATAATAATAATAATAATAATAATAATAGGGAATTTTAGGGAAAATTATCACCTGTAAGTGTGCTTCCTCACATCATCCATCACTCAGCTTTTCTCTTCTCTTCCTGTTCCTCAGGTTCACTGTGTGATGAAGGAATGCTGGGCAGCCGATCCACGTCAGAGGCCGTCATTTAGGTCACTCGGTCGTACCGTCGACTCTATCAGAGAGAGTAAAGAGCAATGAACATGCCTCATCATCCACCAGAGAGTGCCACTGACTGAGAGAAAGAGAGAGAGAGGGAGAGGGAGGACTGAGGGAGGAATGCTGCGTGCACTTGAGTGTTATTAGCATACAGCCTTTACTCCATTGCGCCTGTTTCATCTCACACATTTGTATTGTGTCTGTTACCTTCAGCAGTTGCTATGGCAGCACGCAGGTGGGGTTTTTGTGTAAACATAATTACAGATGTTAAAGTGTGTATACTTTATACTCAGGGTATGTGTTAGAGGTTTTATTCATCACAAACTATCCATCAGTGTTCATCCGCTGGAGCTTTAATGGCAGCTGCGGAGAATTTTCTTTTTTACTTTTTAAAAATGTCCGAGCTTCACACTACACCATCTTAATTACACTCTATAACAAGAAAGCGGAGTGTTTGTTGGTCTGAGCAGTGTCCAGAAGATTTCATCTCATTTTAGGAAAGACTCATGTCACATGACACACATTCTGTTTGGTGCGAATTCTGGTTCTTTTTTTCACCAAAAACAATCAACTCTTTCAATGTTTTGTCCTTTGATCGTTCTTCTCATAGCTGAATATTTCCTCTCTACTAACCAACATCTGAAAGAGTCGACTCGTCCGTGAACGGCACATCAGAACTCGATTCTGACTCAAGACTCTGCAAAAGTTCTGCATGGAAAAAAAAGCAACAAATAATGAATCGAATTTGTAAAACAATTCATAACATGGTGGTGAAATTGTCAGAATATGTTTTTATACTCTCACACACACACACACACACACAAGTCATACAGTACAGCGAGACAAACAGGACTAAACTGCATTTCCCTTCTGGGACTTTCTGATAAAGCAGGATGTGTGTAGTTTTTTACACGGCTGTGTGAATATAAATGCTATGTGTTGTGCTTTACTGATATATTTTTATACGTTCAGAAATCGAACGCTTTCTCTTGAATTTTTTGTATCACACGTTCATGTTATTTTGTGTTGTTTTGTAACCTTGTCCTGTTGAAATGAAGCCAAAGGATGAATCTGTACAGTGTGTTTGTTTTGCAAAATTTTTGTTTATTCTTTTTCCAGGAAGAGAAATGGACAAAAAAGAGGGAATAAATGAAAAGAGAGCTGATGTGTGTTTCTTTAGAAGCATTTTTGAGTGTTTGTGCTGTGAAATAGAGAAACCGAGCTTTCAATGGTTTTATTAATTAATCACAAATGTTTGTAGCTGTGTGTGTGTGCGTGTGTGTGTGTGCCATCATGACCTTGTGATGTGCTCTGCTCACATCTAATATTTACATTGTGCTATTGATAGATTTTAGATTTTTAGCCTCCTGGTTTGTGATTGGTTGTTAAATTGAACTTAAGCCCCGCCCACGTCGATCCAGATTTGTCCATCAATCAGCAAAATTGTTTATAAAATCATGGAATGTCAGTCATTTGGCTTTCTGACAATAATCTTTATTTATTGATTTTCATTTTGTTCATTTATATTATGGCATCATACACAATATTTACAAACTGGACATTTTCTGGAGCAGCATTAAGAGGTCCGTCTGTATGCAAAAGTCCTGGACCGCACTCATCTGCCTCATCCCTCCATCCTCAGCACAGGCGTCCAATGTCGTTCTTGGTGCAGCCCTGATTGCAGCAGAGCCCCGCCAGGCCGAGGGAGTAGTTACGCCTCCTCCGGTCTTCACGAAGCCAGTCGAGGTCTAAACTCCTGACGTGTCCGCCCCTTAGTGGCCTGGAAGAGAAGAGCAAGTCCAGCCAGTTCCTCTGCACCTCCTCAGACAGTTTCGGCTCGTCTCTGGTGTTCCTCTGAGCTTCCATGGCCTGGAGGAGGTCACTGAGAGAGGAAGACGAGGAGGAGGAGGAGAGAATGGAGGATAGTTTGTCTGGAGCTGCATCGCTGCTTTTTGTCCAGCGGAGTTGCTCGTCTCCATCTGATGAGCTTCGGTAAGAAAGCAGCAGGTTTGGATCTGAGGAGACGAAATGTTTAGAAGTTAACTTCTGATCCTGGAACAGTTTAATTACAGCTGCAGTAATTGTAAACATGATTGTGTTGAATGTGTTTGTTTACTGTTCACACCACACACTTTAGCACATCAAAACTAAATCATATGATCTGACTGATTCATTCATTTCACTGATTTCGCTAGTCCCTGTAAATGAGCTTAAGCTGTAACCTGGAACAGTAATTAGTGGGCGTGTAAATCAATCAATCAATCAATCAATCAGTAAAATAAAGAGAATAAATAAAAAGCTGTCAATTCAAGTCAAAAATTCAAAAAATTGTTTTTTTTTGGAAAATCCAACACAAATATATTCCCATGATGTCAGAAAAGAAAAAAACAAGCTTTATGTTTGCTTAAAAATATAAAGAATTATCACAAACACCATAACGAGATTAATTTCGGCTAATTTTAATAATTCCATGTGCAGAATACTGATTTATTAAAGATTGGATAAAAGGTAGAATTTAAAAAAAAAGATAAACAGCAGCTAATAAAATTTCTGTGCTCTTATTTCTTAATCTAAAACGAAGAATTCCTTAACTGCAATTAAAATAATTGTAATATAATTGTTATATTTTGTAAAATAAATAATTGTAGTATTTTCTCAGAAATACAATTCATTAGTTGCAGCCCTAATACACAATAACAAATAATATAAACGAGTTTCAATATAAAAAAAAAAAACACTTTACAATTAAAAAACAATTAAATAATAGAACTTTTATCTTTTTTAACTTTCAGCTCAGTATTCACTTTTTTTCCTTTTGAGAGAGGACACGTGTCCTGTGTCCCCAGCCCCATTCTGCACGTCTTTAACCCACTGGTGTGATGACACAAGAGACAGCTGTAAGACTCAGACACTCCGAACCCGTCACCTGTCTCTTAGCTATCAGAAATAATCAGCACACACTCACGGCTTCATTCCGCTCCTACAACACACACTTTCAACTTATTTTATTTTACTGCTCAGTACTTTGGCTGGTGAAAAGCCTAAAGAAAAAGAAACAAAAGTAAAATGATATAAAACTGTCAAAAACAAATGAGTATATTTTGCTTCCGTTCTCAGAAGTGAAGTTATCTAACCATGACCTTTACCTGGAAACCGTCAGCATGATTGAACTGGACCTTCAGAAGATCATTAAACTTACTTAAATCCACACAGTAAAGGTACAAAGTAGAGTCTACAAACTTTATTTCTGAGTGAGTTGTTATAAAAGCCTGTCATTTTTCTTCTAAACAAAGTTAAACATAATGGCTGGATGTGTGTGTGTGTGTGTGTGTGATGTGACCCACCTTGTCCCGTTAGCTCCAGCTCGGTGGCTCGTCTCCACCGTGACCCCCCGCAGGTGAAGATGACGGCGCGGATGAACTCTCTCCCGCACAGCTTCACTCCGTAGTCCCGCTGCTGCACGGCGCGCGCGCACACGCACACCCCGCACAGGAGCACCGGGATCAGAAACCGGGACATGTCGACTCGGGACGTGCACGCGCACAATCGAACGTGAACGCAAACACACACGCGCGCGCGCTTAGATTGCCGTGCGAGTGGGTCGTCCACCGCCGCCTTTATAGGCTGTAAGACCCAGTGACGTCACTGAACCAGGCTAGACTTTCCCACTTAAGCCACGCCCATCACCATCACCTCATCTCCCAATTTACTTTACCACGAAATAACAACATCGTTCAGGTGAACACACACACGAACACACCGGGCATGTTAACGCCTAACTGTTTGTCAGGTTTTTATACACACACACACACACACACAATAATAATAATAATAATAGAATAAATGAAGAAACTCTTTCACCATCTGATGATTTTTTTTTTTTTTTTTTTACACAGAAATAACAAACCTTTAAAATTCACACACAATACTCATTCATTGTCTACCACTTATCTGATCTGCATCCTGCATCAAGGCAGGATACACCCTGGACGGAGTGCCAACCCATCGCAGGGCACACACACACTCTCATTCACTCACGCAATCACACACTACAGACAATTTAGAAGAAGAAGAAGAAGAAGAAGCCTTTATTATGGCCACACATACATTACAGCACAGTGAAATTCTTTTCTTCGCATATCCCAGCTGAGGGGGTTGGGGTCAGAGCGCAGGGGCAGTTATGATACAGCGCCCCCGGAGCAGAGAGGGTTAAGGGCCTTGCTCAATTGCCCAACAGTGGAGCTTGGTGGTGCTGGGGATTGAACCCCGATCCTCCGATCAACAACCCAGAGCCTTAACCACTTGAGCCACCACTGCCCCCAACAAAGGGGAGAGCGCGAACGCAGTCCCCCACTATCAGAAATTATGCAGTCGAGATTCCCGCATTTGGGGAATTCGCAAAGATCAGCACAGCCCGAGTGCAATGGCTGAACCTCGCTTTGGGCAAACCACCTCCTTGATCATGGTATTGCCCCTGCCAGGTAAGAGATGCCAATCAACTTACAATGCATGTCTTTGGACCGGGGGGAGGAAACCGGAGCTCCCAGAGGAAACCCCCGAAGCACGGGGAGAACATGCAAACTCCACACACACATGGCGGAGGTGGGAATGAACCCCCAACCCTGGAGGTGTGAGGCAAATGCACAGTACACATAAAGTCACTTAAAAATAAACAGACAAACAGACAGACAAAATATCAGACAGACAGTTATGGAGACAAATACAGAGAGACAGGCAGGAGTATTATTGTTTATTCAATTTACTTCTCAGTGGCACACACTGATTTCATACAACACCGTTGTACAGAGAGCAAAAAAGAGCAGTGAGATCTTCCAAACCTTCCGCGTGTGTGTGCATACATACAAACACACACACACACACACACACACACACACACACACATCAGAGAGCTTCAACATAGAAGATGATATCCTCTCCATCTCTCCTGTGACGTCAGTCCCGTCTCGGTTTAAACGGCTTGTGCATTTCTTTTATTTGTTCGAAAGTTCAGATGCTCAAAAACAAAGCACTGAACCTGAGGCATGTTTCAGCTACTGATTAGTGAATTAGCTTCGTATAATATAAAGGTGCAGTTTGTAATAACGCAGTTCTGTAAAAAGTTTTTCTTGAGCTGTAATAATAAACATAACAGAAGATATTTTAAAATGTGATTCTCAATATTACTTTAAATCGTTGACATTTTTCCAGTCTTGAAATTAGCCCCTCCCCTCTTCCCAGTCCATGGCCAGTTACTATGGTGTGATTGTAAATTGTCTGGTAGACAGGAATGAAATGTGAAAGCAGGAGGAAAATTACAAACTGCTTACAAAATTTAATTTCTAATAATACATTAAACACGGATGAAACTCTAGTGTGTGAGGTCTGAAAGTGAATTAACAGAACTGGTCTCACTGACTGGGATCTATTAATCCACTCCCAATCTAGACATGTACCGTAACACAATCAGAATTTAATCCAAGCAGAAAAACGAGTGGTTGAAAATAGAACAGAAGAAAAAAAGGTGTCACTCCGGCTTTTGGCACATTATATTAGGAACAACCAATCAGAAGAAGATTTCATTCTAATCAGCTGCAATTGATCCAAAATGTCAGGCTGAAGACTCGAAAATGTCAGACTTTCCAATCAAATATTTATCCGTGATTCTTTATCAATTTTCTCGCGGCGCTAATCGATCACATTGATCGCCATCAAACTCATGATCGATTGTTAAAGCTTTATATTCGGATGAATTAAGAACCTGAAGGAACCTTGTCAGAGTACAGAAACATCTTGGTTATCACACCCTCTCCCTGACTCACAGCTGATAAAATCCTGCCTCATTTCTCAGAGAGTGGGGGGAGGTGGGATTTTACTCTGCGTGCTTTCTCGATGCTCTCAAACGTAGGCGGTCCGTGAGGCAAATTCAGCCGATCCGCTTCAGCCACCATGATGCTCTCGGCTTCCTCTGCAATCACAAAACGCATCTCAGGAGTTAATAATGACCGAACGCATGAATGCACGCTCCAGACGAAAATAAACCAAAAAATAATGAGAACGTCCACTCTGATAAAGAGCTCTGGGGTTTGGGGTATTCTTTAATAGTTTACAGTAAAATATTGTATTATGAGGACAGAGCTGAGTGACTATAAGAAAACTTTCGCCAGCTCTCTGATAATAACCGAACGAGCTAAAGAGAAGAGGAATACTAATTAAACCACTGAAGAAGAACATGTTGACGTTCTTATACGCTCCCTTTCAAATTGTCGAAGGATTTGGGGGAAAAAGTAGCAAATCGTTTACAGATAATTTCCTATAAAGTCAAGAACAACGTGACTCACCGAGTCAACACGTCACATAGAAGAAAAATAAATAAATAAATATATAAATAAAAACACCACTTGAAACTGGCTTCAATTCCTTTAGAACCTTTTTTTCCAACCCCTTTCTCAGGGTTTAACAAGTTGTTGTTTTATTCATTCATTCATTCATTGTGTACCGCTTATCCGATCTACACTCGGGTCACGGGGAGCCTGTGCCTATCTCAGGCGTCATTGGGCATCAAGGCAGGATACACCCTGGACAGAGTGCCAACCCATCACAGGGCACACACGCAATCACACACTACAGACAATTTAGAGACGCCAATCAACCTACAATGCATGTCTTTGGACTGAGGTACGGGGAGAACATGCCCCGAAGTACGGGGAGAACATGCAAACTCCACACACACACGGCAGAGGCGGGAATCAAACCTCCAACCCTGGAGGTGTGAGGCAAACGTGCTAACCACTAAGCCACCGTGCCCCCCTAGATAGATAAAATAAATTAAAAAATTAAAAAATTAAAAAACCAGAAACCAGCTTCAGCTCCTTTAAAATCCTTTTTTTCAAACCCATTCTCAGGTCTCAACAAGTTTTTTTTTTTCCATTGTCTGTACCGCTTATCCGATCTATTCTTGGGTCACGGGGAGCCTGTGCCTATCTCAGGCATCATCGGGCGTCAAGGCAGGATACACAAATTATTTAAATTAATAATTACATTTTTAAATTTTATTTCTAATATTTTTGTGCATAAAAAAAAACTAAAAAAATACTTTCACTTCATCATTTAACTGTCCTACATGAAAGAGTGAAATGTTGCACATTAAATTATTCTTTTATGAATCAAGGCCACAACAATAAACACACACACACACACACACACACAGGAGCGCAGGGCCTCTGTGTGTAGCACTACAGCTTATTAAATTCAGTGACATGGTTTGAAAATGCGTTCCTTATCTCAGGTCCTTCATGCAACCTGGATGTGATTCCCACAAGGTGCTAAATCCTGTGTCATGTAAATAATCTCTAACGGTTGGTTTTGTTGCTTCAGCAGAGTGTTTTTACAGGATGAGGAGCGTTCATTTGTGTATCCTCTGATTCAGTGATAATTATCTGCAAACATTTTTAATTATTATAAAGGTTCATTACTGTTCACTATGTCAACATGACATGAATCCTCCCATATGTTACACTGTTCGATATAACACACACTGACAGGCTATTTGAGCCTAATGAGAGTGTGTTAAACAGTGACACAGTGCAGGACAGAGCGAGTGGCTTTGGGACACTCAGCCCTGAACGATCAATCAATCACGTTCGAAGGAGTTTTCCGGAATCGGTCGATGAACACGGCATCAGCACGCTCAGACATCTGCGTCTCGGATTGTGTAACTGACTGATTGGAAAAAGGACACAGGTCACAGCACAGAAGGTCACATCCCTCTGTGCTTCAGGACACTTCACCTCACACAACCTTTCATCAGCTCAGAACTTTAAACATAAGCAGTGTCTTGCTTTTTTTCTATTGAATTTTTGGAGCATTTTCTTTACATAAAATATAAAAACTGGATCTATTCTTGTTAAAATAATTTATATGTAAATGCAGCGGCAATTAGTCAAAGGTGTGACCTGTGTATGCGTCGCTCAAGGTAACGGAGGCGTGGCCTGTCAATCAAGATAAAGTAGGTCGTGGCCCATCAATCAAGGTAAAGGAGGCGTCGGCTACTGTGACCGTCAATTCCGTTGATGACGTGGACTCGAAAAATCAATCTTATTGCTGTAATGGTGTTTCGAATCATACAGTAAAAGGTCAAGGAGAAAAACTCAAGAAACTTCACTCCATGAAGAGTGACAGACTTTACAAGTGCTTCCAGTTCATATAGAAAGGTGTTGATTGAATTAATAACACAGTGGTGTGGCATTAAGGGGTCTCATTCCCACCATTAAACTGGATTAAGTCAATTTTAAAATGGACTAGTTAATTTTAACTAAATATATACAGGTTTTCAGAGAATTGTCAGAGCACTTGAGCAGGGTTTTCTGAGAGCGTGTTGGTGGCGACACTTGAAGGCTGCTCTAACAGTCTTAATGCAGCTCCAACGCTAAACCTGTAATCACAAATCAGTCACACACTTAAAGGAACTCAAGTATCCCAAACCTTCCAGTCTAATTAAATGAGTTCAGGAAGGAAGGTTGAAGGACGGAGCTGCGGATCTTCACGTCAAACTTCGCTAAGCGGAGGAACATATTATCGATCTGTGGTTCGTTTTAGGATTGAAAAACAGAAAACTCGCAGTTTCTACCCGGGGACATTAACACACCTCTCATGCGGTGGACGAAGGAGCCGTACGCCATGTCCACCTGATACACCAGGATGAAGCTGAGTGGCACCAGCGGTGCAAACAGACCGGGTCTCTTCCTCTTCATGGCTCTGCAGCGATACACAATCAACACATCAGACTCATGTGGAGAAAGATCAGTGTGTTAGAGTTTTAGGGCAAAACAATCAGCAAAATTTGGAACTCATTATTTCTTTCTTAAATTCACAATTAGTGAATTCTTTCTTCTTTCTCTTATCCTCTCACTCCCTCCCTCCCTCACACACACACTCACTCCCTTCCTCATTCCTCCCTCACACACATTTATCTTATCCTCCAGAGGCCTTTCTATTAAAACAAATATTATGTATAGATTTTAAAAGATAAAGAAATGACCAATTTATAACAAAAAAATTAGTTGGATAATTTTCATCTGTTTCTCATCAATTTTTAATTCACTTTACTTTGAACTTTAATAAAATTAACTTGTAAAAAGACATCTTGAAATCAGAAAAGTGTACTGTGACATTTTTATGTTATAATCACCATACTGCCTACAGGAAAACATGATTTTAGTGTTTTTTTAAAATATAAAATAAAAAATTTTTCACCAAATATTTGATCATCCCTCTGTGTGTCGGACGTATTTCTTACAGCCCTAAGCTGAACTCATATCAGCATCATATCAGCCATAGTGATTTGATATTTCTGGCACAATAAGAAATTGATCTGAGTAACGGCTTTGATGCAAAGGCACACACTTCTGTAAAGTTTACGGTCAGTTTATTAACTCAAATCCTTTAATGCCACGAGGGATTATTTGTGTCAATTCTGTGTACATGAGAGAAGGAAAGAAAGAGAAGTTCACTCATATAAACTCTAATGTGGCATTGTCTTTGTTTAAGTCTGTGTGTTTTTGTGCGTTCCTGTGTGTGACTGACCCGGCGGTGAGACCGACTGCAGCCAGGCCGAAGAATGACCCGAAGTATTTGAGAAATTCTCTGGACCAGGCGATCTGCATAGCCATCTGTCGTTCCCGCATCTCGTTCTGCATGAGAATCTGACGCTCCATCTACACACACACACACACACACACAGTAGCAGTAGCTGGTGAGTGCAAACTGTGTTCAATATGTTTAAACAGAATCTCTGTTCTCTACGTGATTCGACTCTGAATCGAGTCATTGCCAGGAAATGAATCAAATGTGCACCATGTTATGAGTTGACCAACAATTGTTGAGGATGAGGATGCTTCATTCCGAAAACACTTTATTTTTGCTTTTAGGTTTGTAAAAGCAGCCTCAGTGTGTGTTTTTGTCTTTAACACACACACACACACACACACACACACACACACATTCTGTACTCCTTTATAAACATTTTTAAATAAAACACATTCATACACACTCCACGCATCACTACACCTATGCTTTAGAGATGTTCACAAGAGCTAATAATTCATTCCTTTTTTTTTCATTTCATGCATTAATAATCCCGTTATCGATTTCCTGACACATTTCGAAGGCATTCAAGAGTGTGTTGACCTCTGACCTTGCTGTAATCTGCACTCTTTCCCTTGTACACTCTGTCAAAAGAGGCCGTTTTCTCAGCGCATGAACACATTAGCATGTTTTTACCATTTCCTGCTTTTTCACCGTTGGATTTAAATTAGACAAACGGAACAAAAGGATCTAAACTTCGCCGAAGTGGACGTCTAAATGTCTGTTGCACGATGCTCAAGGAAATGAAACATGCACTTAACATTAAACGTTAAAGTGCTTCAAATTGCAGGGCGCGTGATTCTGCCTCGCTGGGTCCGGCGTCTATTCGATGACTCAGTCTGACACTCGTCCTGCCTTTCAGCGCACGTCAACCTTTCTTTTCTTTTTTTTTTTTTTTATGTCTAATTGATGCGTTATTTCTACTGTGAAACAGACCTTTCATTACATCACATCATGAAATGACAGGAATGTGATCAGTTATAATGGAACAATAGATGTAAAACAAACAAAAACATTTCTTATCTTCACTGTTAAACCAGAAAATCTTTTTTTTTTTGGAAAAACCCCCCCAGCATAATATCTTATTAATTAATCACATCAATTAAAGCTCTCAGTTCTTTTTTTATTCTGTATTTTTGTACCATACTTCTTTTCTTTGGATTGTTGTCTTGCAACCTTATCCGCTGTTCAGTTGATCGTTTCAGTCAAAAAATCTTTTTTGTAAACAATAAGAGAGAAATCAGCTCATTTTCTAAATTCCAAAAAGTAAGAGAAGTGAGACGGTAACGAGCCGACAGCGTGGTGACAAAGAATTTCTGAAATCAACCTGCCCAGAAAAGACGTGACAACCTGAGTGTTCATCATATACCTGATAACAACAATACCAACTGCGACTGATAAGCCCCACCCACAAAATGGGTTAGGTTCATTCAGGCTCATAAAACCACAGATGAACGTCACAGAGAAATAAAGGGAGTGCAGGAGAAAATCACGTTATTACCAACATACTGATTAGATTTGAGGGAAGTGACATGAGGAATGCACCACCTCAGAAAAGTTGCTATATATATATATATATATATATATTATAAATAATTGATAACACCCACGCCGCATCTCGCATCCTGAACTCTGCGCTGTAACAATTCACTCCGTGATGTCAGAAATCATTTACAGAATCCAAAAAAGTCAAGAGAAAATGTCTCTGTGGATAATAAAGAGCCGTGATGTGATGACGTGTGAGGGTAATGGACATCAGAGACGGAGCGGATCCACTACACTCTGAGACATCTTAATGCAAAAGGAAAATTGTCCGTCACTTAAATGGTCCGTCAAGCGACAGACTTTGTCCAGTGACAGCAATTCACTGTCAACTTTACAAAAAGGCAAAAACTCCTACAGAATGATCTCCACTACTGAAAACATTCTTATTAGGATTTTACTTTTGTTAGATCTTTCTGTTATTCTGTTTATTTTACTCATAACAGATTAGCAATGTGTCTGATTAGCACACTAATGTATGGCTAATTTGTGTATGTGATTGTGCACAAATACAGAAATACACCCGATCAGGTATAACACTGTGAGCAGTGAGAGGTGAAGTGAATAAGACTGAGTATCTGCTCATCATGGCACCTGTTAGTGGGTGGGATATATTAGGCAGCAAGTGAACATTTTGTCCTCAAAGTTGATGTGTTAGAAGCAGGAAAAATGGACAAGCGTAAGGATTTGAGCGGGTTTGACCAAAAGGGCCAAATTGTGATGGCTAGACCACTGGATCAGAACATCTCCAAAACTGCAGCTCTTGTGGGGTGTTCCCGGTCTGCAGTGGTCAGTATCTATCAAAAGTATCCTTTAAGTCCTGTAAGTTGCGAGGTGGGGCACATGGAGGACTTAAAGGATCTGCTGCTAACATCTTGATGCCAGATACCACAGCACACCTTCAGGGATCTAGTGGAGTCCATGCCTCGAAGGGTCAGGGCTGTTTCGGCAGCAAAAAGGGGACCAACACTGTATTAGGAAGGTGGTCATAATGTTATAGCTGATCAGTGTACAGTCAAATAAAACACTGCAGTTTCTCAGGCAGTAGATAGAGTTCTAGTACAAATTAGTTTCGAGAAACCAAGTAATTATTAAGAAAAAGATTTCATTTTTTGATACGTTTTATTTATTAGTTTTACACAATAAGCTTACACAAAGACATAAGCTTAAGAAATCAAAAAAGGAAACTGAAAGACAAAGAAACAGAACGAATGCACGAAAAGATAGTGAGAGAAATAAAATCCGGTGGAATGTAACTGCGTCACTGACCTTAAACAAACAGACGCAATCAGCACCACCTCGGCGATCAATCAGGCCGTTATGAGTGTAAATGCACGGCGGAAGCAGCTGCGCGGTTTATAATCCTCCCTCCATCATGTGGAGGAGATCCTGGTGTTATAATACCGCTGATCACAGCTGCTCACCGCCTCACGGGCACAGATCAATCAAAAAACATCACATTATCTCGGCGTAAAATGAGGCTGAAAAACGAGCGTTTGGCGACTCGGAATGGCAATAAAGGTGCGCAGGTTACACCTCGCCGTGCGCTCGCTCCAGGGGAGGACGGAAATGATGAAGCCATCTTTAATGGGCAAATCTCTGCGTCCTCATGATGATCTCCAGGGAAAAATATAAACACGGCTCAAGTGTTCAAAAATAGCACACACCTATTATCATTATTATCACCGTGCAGGATAACTATACACTGAATCTGTGTTTTTATTGCACTTCATATCATTCTGAATAAACAAGAATTTTCTCATCCTGCTCGTCCTACACTGACATTATCCTATTTTCCTGCAAACATATATAATTTTTTTAATCACTTTGATTAAGCGGGATCTTAAAAACGTTATAGACGGTTAGACTTTTAAATAAAGAAATAATGCTTCTTCATACGCTGTATAGAGCGGCACACAGTCAGCTCCAGAATTATTGGCACCCTTGATGAAGACGGATGCGTGAGCGTCTTTTGTTTATTCTGTAAAAATATGACAGAAATCTAAACTTCAGTTGAAGTAAATCTTTAACCCTTTCATGCACTTAGAGAATTAATCAATAATAATGTTTCTCCATCAAGATTACTTAATAAGATATGGTAATTCTTTACAAATAACAGTCTGCCACTCAAAATAAAACTATATATATTTTTTACTCTAATGAACCTTTATTTAATATAACAAAATTTTTCTATAATTTGCTAAATGAATGAGAGTATCTACATTATCCCCAATTAATCTTAAATATTTCAGACCTAAATGTTAAAAACTTGTACTCAAACACATTTAAATGATCTTTTTGTTGTTTCATGTGTAATGTTTTATTTTATTCCTGCAATACATTAAAGCCTTTAAGATCAAAATCCTTTTAACTTGTGACAATAATTATAAAGTAATTATTAATAATTAATTAATTTTACTTTACAAATTAAATAATTGATCAATACAAATTGGCCAAACTGTACTTTAAAATAGTTTATGCATGAAATAAACAAAAGGAGGCTTCATGTGTGTTAATTACACTTGTCCATTTTTCCTGCTTCTAACACATCAACTTTGAGGACAAAATGTTCACTTGCTGCCTAATATATCCCACCCACTAACAGGTGCCATGATGAGGAGATACTCAGTCTCATTCACTTCACCTCTCACTGCTCACAGTGTTATGGCTGACCGATGTACATCAGGAAATAAAAGAAAAGTGCCACATAAAATCAGTGGTGTGTAAAGTCCACATCTCCTGTACTTGAGTGAAAGTACAGATATTCTAGTTAGAATATTACTCCAGTAAAAGTAAAAAGTCCTCAGTTTAAAATTCCAACAAAATGTATTCAAGCAAAAAGTACTACATTTATCTGAGCTCTAATGTGGTCATTTTTTCTAATTATTTATTTGATGTGAGAAGAATCTGTCAGTGGTAGTTCATCTAGGGGCAGTGGTAGCTCATTTAGGGGCAGTGGTAGTTCATCTAGGGGCAGTGGTAGCTCATTTAGGGGCAGTGGTAGTTCATCTAGGGGCAGTGGTAGTTCATTTAGGGGCAGTGGTAGTTCATCTAGGGCAGTGGTAGTTCATCTAGGGGCAGTGGTAGTTCATTTAGGGGCAGTGGTAGTTCATCTAGGGGCAGTGGTAGTTCATCTAGGGGCAGTGGTAGCTCATCTAGGGGCAGTGGTAGTTCATCTAGGGGCAATGGTAGTTCATCTAGGGGCAGTGGTAGTTCATCTAGGGGCAGTGGTAGTTCATCTAGGGGCAGTGGTAGCTCATCTAGGGGCAGTGGTAGTTCATCTAGGGGCAATGGTAGTTCATCTAGGGGCAGTGGTAGTTCATCTAGGGGCAGTGGTAGTTCATCTAGGGGCAGTGGTAGCTCATTTAGGGGCAGTGGTAGTTCATCTAGGGGCAATGGTAGTTCATCTAGGGGCAGTGGTAGTTCATTTAGGGCAGTGGTAGTTCATCTAGGGGCAGTGGTAGTTCATTTAGGGCAGTGGTAGTTCATCTAGGGGCAGTGGTAGCTCATTTAGGGACAGTGGTAGTTCATTTAGGGACAGTGGTAGTTCATCTAGGAACAGTGGTAGTTCATCTAGGGACAGTGGTAGTTCATCTAGGGGCAATGGTAGTTCATCTAGGGGCAATGGTAGTTCATCTAGGGGCAGTGGTAGTTCATCTAGGGGCAGAGGTAGTTAATTTAGGGGAAGTGGTAGTTCATCTAGGGGCAGTGATAGCTCATCTGGGGCAGTGGTAGTTAATTTAAGGGAAGTGGTAGTTCATTTAGGGGCAGTGATAGCTCATCTGGGGCAGTGGTAGTTAATTTAAGGGAAGTGGTAGTTCATTTAGGGGCGGTAATAACTAGCTATTTCATTGTTGCGAGCTAATATTAGATTTCATGTTAAAGATTATGATTATGACAGGACGTGCTCACCTCTACATGCTTTGTGTAAAATGATGTTGAATTCTTGTAAGATGGCAGATATTTAAGTACATTTGTTCCTTCGTTACTGCCCACCAATGAGGAAACAAACCGGCAGGTTTATTAAAATATTAGATGAAAATGGATTCATTGTGCAGTGTAGAAGTACAGAGCCAGTGAAATGCAGTAAATGTCATGATTTAGTGTCACATCACTGTCTTTCTCGCTCACTCTCTCCAGCACCACCTCTGCTTTCACCTCTTTCACTACTATAATATTTATCTCCTATTAAAATAAACCAGTCAATACTCAACGTCTATAACAGAGCCGCTCAGTAAATATCAACAGTAATCCACGGTGTGAGACGGAGGGCCGAAGCACGTCACCGCGGCCTAAATATTTATGGATAAACAGCTTAGTTTTTATTAAACAGTGAGAAATATCACGTTAAATATCATATTTACACGCAAGTCTTTATTTTGTTCTGTGTGCAGTATTATTACTGGAATTAATGCAAAATTAGAGCAAAATGACAAAATAATATCAATTATCTTCAATAAATTAAATATTCATCTTTAAAACTGCAAAATGTTCAAATTTAATTTTTCCTTTTCTGAATTTTTTTTTAGACATTAAAAATATCCCCTGCCATTTTTTTTAAAGTGCTAATGCTCGCAAAAAGGTCCCACTCTTAACCTTTACTACTATAATATCCGTCTTCTTCACCCATCACCTGACTTGTTCCTTTAGATAAAACTCTTAATGCGTAAATGAAATATGCGTAACGTAATATTAATCTCATTTTATACTGTGTACATTATTTTATTATTATTTTCTACCTGTACTCTGGCGTTGTACAGCATGAACTCCTGCTGCTTCTTCAGGTTCTGGTCCATGATCCTCGAGGCAAAAATTCCCATCCTATTAAAAGACAGACCAATAAAATAACAAACATATCTGATATGAAGTTCAACTAAATAAAACCAAACAAACTTTTCTGTACAAATATCTGTGAAACCAGTTCCTTCCTGTTGCTACTTTACGTTATAGCGGCTAGTAACAGCTAGTCGCTCTTTATTCTCTCAAAAAAAAAGGGAATAAAAGAATAAAGGTAATAAAAGGTCATTTATTCTTCAAGGTAATAAAACCCACACAGCTAAACTAAACCGTCTAAACTCCTCCGTCCTGAAGATGTCAGGAAATGTAAAGCTGTTACAAAGCTCTGACACTGGAGACTCCTTCCATACGTGTTAATTAAACATGTCCTTACCCAGGTCATCAAAAAAAAATTTCTTATTAATCATAAATATCATAACACTGTGATGTCCAGCTGCACCACTGTCATAGCCACTGTTATAGAAAATTAATCAAAACTTTCTGACCAAATCACTAACCACAACTGGACAGTGCTGTGGCGTAAACGCTGGAATCAAGGCTCAAGGCAAACACTTTCTTGTTCTTTTTGTTATAAACTATTTTGTTATTTAATTGTACTTTGTTTTGTCTTGTTACAGGACAGAGACACATTTCAGCTTCTTCTTCTTGAAAATAAACTGATTAATATTTGATTCAGAAACGACACAGGAGTGATTAGATAGGGTGCACAAACCTTTGCATACCTGTTCTTCTATTTTTCAGCCTGGATAGCTGACTGGTTAGATCTGAGCTAGTATTAATCTGCCAGCTAACAGTAAACGAGTTAACTAGTTAGTTCAGGTGGAAGAAAGAAAAAAACCCCTCCAAAACAAAGACCTGGCGGTGATGATGACAGACATGTCAAAATGAGCAAGTGTCTCACTGTGGGCACTTTTTAAAGATAACACCTACAAAAATAAGCAAATTCCGTTTAAATTAAAAACAACTAGCTGTAAAAGGAAAATAAATATATCTGTATTTCAATCTCATTATTTTCTATCAGTAAACCTTTGAAGAAACACTTTGCCTGACTGAGCTGACCGCTTCTCTGTTAGCATGCATGCTAATCTGTTCGGTGCGCGCCGCCTTCAAGAAATTGGCGCGTTATCAAACACTGAAGGTCACAAAGCGAAGAAAATAACAGTACCTGAGTAATTTAAGAAGAGAGAATAGTTTCAGTTTGTTTGAGTATTTTTGTTGACTGTGTAGGGCTTCAAGGACACACAAAACCACAACGTGTGTGTGTGTGTATGAGAGTTTTGTTATTCGTATTCTGACAGACTCCGTTCCGTGCGTTGTGATTGGTTAGTATGGGCCCTTCGTCTGCATCGTTATTGGCTGTCAACAAATCAATCAAAATGCGTCACACTGGCGGAGTCGAGTCTTATGAACCGAGTCATTACACGTATTGTACATACCTGTCGATATAAATAACATATAGATATAATTCATTCATTCATTCATTGTGTACCGCTTATCCGATCTATTCTCGGGTCACGGGGAGCCTGTGCCTATTTTCGGCGTCATTGGGCATCAAGGCAGGATACACCCTGGACGGAGTGCCAACCCATCACAGGGCACACACACAATCACACACTACGGACAATTTAGAGACGCCAATCAACCATTGTTATGAGTGTAAGTGTGGAGAGAAATCACTAAACCAGAATAAAACAGAAGAACTGAGAAACACTGAAAGTGAAACAGCTCTGTTTTATTAACTTAAAGTGTAGTAATGAAATGATGTGTGATCAGGTGTGTTACAACAGGACAGGAGAGAGCATTCAACTGCAGAGAGCAGGGGAGGAAAGTCTGGATTCATGATAGGGCGCCATCTTGTGGCAGAATTTCCACAAAAACAAGAGCTGGATCTACCACAGCTATGAGTAGCTTATTATTATTATTATTATTATTATTATTATTATTATATAATCAGGCTCGCTCACTAGGGAAAATTTTGTCTAACATCTAGGACTGTTTGTTTGTATGTTTATTGTTTCTTATGTTCTGTAAAGCTGCTTTGAGACAATGCTCTTTGTTAAAAGCGCTATACAAATAAAACTGAATTGAATTGAATTGAATTATTATTATTATTATTTATTTGTTTGTTTGTTTGTTTTTATTTATTAATTTGATGTTATTTGCTCCTGTGCAGATGTGGAATATTTTCATGTATTCACTTAGAAAAAACACTTTTTTTGTTTATTAGGTGTTTTTTCTCTCTCCAGCACTATTATTATTTTTATTATATTTTATTTTATTGTATTTTATTTTATTTTAGTGTAATTAATTAGTTAATCTATTTATTTGTTTATTTATTTATTTAATCATTTAATAATTTAATTTAATTATTTATATTTTTTAATTTGATGTTATTTTTCTCCTGTGCAGATGTGGAATATTTTCATATATTCACTAACAGACTTTTTGTTGTTTATTAGTTTTTTTTTCTCTTCAACACTATTATTTATCTATCTATCTATCTATCTATCTATCTATCTATCTATTTATATTTTATTTATTTTATTTTTTAATTTGATGTTATTTGCTCCTGTGCAGTTGTGGAATATTTTTATATATTCACTCAGAAAAAAACAGACTTTTTTTACAGACTTTGTTTATTAGGTGTTTTTTTCTCTCCAACACTAGAAACAGTGAAGTCGGGTGTTAGGGGCGATGCCAGGGTGGAAGGCAATATCAAAATCAAAACCGTCATACAAAAAACTCCACACGAGACAAAGAGAGGATGAGAAGTGGACGGAGAGCTCGGAGTTACAGCGGAATATAAACCTCGCAGCCGTATATACTCAATATTTACATATATATTAATTTGTAAATTACAAGGAAGAGAAAATAAAATGTACAATGCTGCAAAAAAGTATTTACAAATTTAATAAATATTGGACCGAGTGCCCCCCCCCCACACACACACAGAAGAAAATAAAAGCAAAGCTACAATGAACATTTAATGTACAAAAATTACAAAATGAACATAAAAACATCGTGTTATCATACTGTTAGTTTTTTTTTCTTTTTAAGTAAAAGAGCGCAATGGCACCAGCGTGCAAAGTGTGTGTGTACGATATGAAAAGTGTGTGTTTATTTCATATGACGTGTATGCGTGTGTGTTCTCGTGAACAGGCAGTGTTCATGAGTCTTTAAGTGTTTGTGATATTTTTGTAAAATGATCTGTAAGATCTTTGGCCCTTTTTTTGCCACTTATAATTCATACACACACACACACACACACACACACACACACACACACATACACATTTACTAAAGGGCACACAATTGCTGAAAACTCAGTAGGTGTGTGTATGGTCCGAAAGCCTCGTCATGACTTTAAAGGGAGTGAACAGGATTGAGGCACAGCCAAAGCGTTGGGACGTTAGCTCACGTTCTGGGACTTCAGTCTCTCCAAAACATACACACACACTCACACACACACACACACACACACCTCTCTCTCTTTCTCTCTCTCTCAGGGCTGTAACACACCAAGCTGACCTGTATTAAAGGAAATAATTCTTTCCCGAGAATTTTTAAAGTGAAAGAATTCCCACACTATTTAAAGAGGCAATATGTAACTTGGCATGCGGACAAAAAACTAGCCTTAGTACTGTTCTTAACAAAATGGCATAATATAACCTATCATTTTAATATTAGATACTACTCAGTGCCACACTACTTAAAGCGGCAATATGCAAATTGTATCCTATAGAACTGTACTGCGGTGCTGCCAAATAACTAAATAACAAATAAAAGCTGCTACTGTATCAGTGCTGTACTAATCAGTGCGTGATTTTTAAAGCATTTATTTTGCAGTTTTATCCTCTGCTGTACCTGTGCCACCTATTTAAAACGGTAATACACAACTTGTAACAATGCTCAATACTGCTGGACTATTTAGTGAAACCCTACTTAAAGCGGCAGTATGCAATTTAAAACAGGATCCTATTGTACTGGGAGAAACAAAACAACTCCAGCCTGGCCGCTAGCACATCACTTCACTACTATTTAAAGTGGCAGTATGTAGCTTGGGGCACTACAAGAAAACTAGCCTAGCTACCTCTGTGGCAGTATATTATAGCACTGCTACACCTTTTAAAGCAGAAGAAAGTGATCTGAGATGAAAAAAAATAGCTGAGCTACTATATGGTGCCAGACTATTTGAAGCAGCAATATGCAAATCGATAACAAACTTAGAAAAGTGTTGTTTATGATGCAATTTGTTAACGTGCGGTTATATTTGTGCGAAAAATAAAAAAATTTTATGCATTACATAAAAACTAATCAGCGACAGGGACACGCCCACACAAAGTCCCGCCCCCTATCAGCTTGGTGTTTTAGAGCCTGACAATCTGAACATCATGACATCACAACTAGCTGATTATATCATACTGTGATTCTCTCGCCCGCTCACTGTAATACATTATTTCACAAATGTTTTATGACCGTCATTTTGGGGATTAACGTCAGTGGATTTTGTTCTCGTTCCACGTTTCCTTGGAAAAAAAAAATCACAAAGAAACAAAAATTTATATCCTGTTTTCAAGATCGGCCAATCACGCGGCTCGGAGAGAGACTTCGCAGGAAACGGTGATGACCGCAGTGCAGCTCATTGTTCCTGGTGACTGAATGTGTCAGGGCTCACTTTTTTCTTTGTGTAGCGCACTAGCGTGTTAGCGGGGATCATCGGCCGTGGCGTGACGGATATTTCGGTCATAAAGACGTCAGGATGCGTGTCGTAGCGATTCGATACATTCATGATATGTTAATCTGTTAATTTATTCATAATAAGTTAATATGTTAATGTTTTTACAAAAACACTCAAAAATTCTCAGGAATAAAGGTTTTTCACATTTTTTCGAAAAGCTAGCTAGCGTCTCTCATCCTGGAAAACATCTGAGCCACTTTTCTTTTTTTAACATTTTATTTCTTCCGTCACAGACACGTTTCTGACCCCCGCAGGCTTGGCGTCGTCCGTCCAGCTCCTTCAGCGTCATGAGGCTCGAAAACGGCAGTGAGATCACCTGAAGGATGACCTCAGCAGTAAGTTAGCACCAATTAGAGAAAAGGAACGAAACACGCAAGACGATAATACTCAGAAACGAGACACGAGGACGACACCGTATTTTTTCCGGACTGTAAGTTGCTCTGGAGTGAAAAACTAAATAAAACCGGTTCATCGACGTCTCAGTGATTTAGCTCCCCCTAGTGGTGGAGTCTGGTTAAAGCGTGTGTAGTTTTTATCTCCTTAGTGTTGCTGTAGTTTATCCACCTTGCTTTCAGATTCAGAAGTCAGTAATGAATCAATCAAACTTCCTGTGTTGTGTGTGGAACAGCTAGCGGTAGCAGTGACGCAACCAGATGCAGCTGAACTTGCAGAACGGCTAGTTAGCGCCCTCAGCTAGCGAGTGTGATCGGCACAGCAGGTAAACGTAACGTTTGATTACTCAGCTCCCTCGCCAGGCTAACAGTTATTTAAAATAATGGTGCTAATTACTGAGCCGGAAAAAAATGTTAATAACCGAGCTGACAAACGCTCCGCTAAAAATAAGGTGGAGATTTAGCTTGGCTGTTTAAGTCTGCTAAAGGGTAAAATACGCCTTACGGTCCGGAGAAGACGGAGGTGTAAGAGGAGTGTTAGCTGTAATGCCCTTGTTAACAAACATAAACAGACACATTCTCACAGACACAGGACAAAAAATATCTTCATTCTCATTTAGAGAGTTCAAAAAGTCCCGACACGTTCGATCGTCTCTGTAGTCTCTGAAGTTTGGGCAAAATCAAAACAAAAATTAAACATTCAACTCGTTTTCCATCACACAAGAAACTTCGCTCTGAACCGTAAGCGTTTGTTAGTTTTTGTCGTCGCAGGAGGACGCGTTTAAAAGTAACACCAGGTCACGTGTCCGCTGCTCCGAGTCATCCTTAATCTGGCAGTGAAGGCTGTCTGTAACACGGCGCTCGACAGGAAGTGAGCTCAGAAGCGAAACAGGAAGCAACCCCCGCTCAGACGGCACAGGAAGTGACCTCACGGTTAGAAGGCGGCTCTCGGGAGTCTGTAAACACGAGTGCGAAACTGCGTATAAGCAGCCTCCCCTGAGCTGGCAGTGACGTTTCCCCTTTCTCGCAGTCTTTAGGGCTTGACCTTTGACCTCAGAAACGTATCCACAAGCCCTGTGGAATGATGGGAGTTTGAGGGTTTTTTTCAGAAGATGCCCTTAGCGATCCTCAGGCCTTTTTGCTTCATGCGGGGCAGCGTGGAGCTCGCTACGTGTTTGGTGCGACTCACTCGCGGGAAGCCACGCTTCTTCAAGACGAAGTCGTAGTTAGCCGAAGAGTTCATGGCGTAAAAAACATTAGCGTTGTCTGGAATCTTCAGCTCTGAGGACAGAAACATCAGAATGTTAGAATCTCAGTGTGTGTTGCGAGAGAAACTCGGAGTGTCACATAAAAAAAGAAAAAACATCTCTGGAAAGTAAAAGAATGAAGAGTTTCATGAACAATGAACAGAAAAGTAGCAATAAAAGTCAATAACAAAGGGATAAAAAAAGAAAAGAAAAAAACAGTGTGTGTGTGTCTGTATGAGTGGGTGTGTATGTATGTGTCTGAATGTGTCTGTCTGTTGATGTGTGTGTGTATGTGCAGTGTTGGGGAGTGGTCAGTGGAGTGGTCAGTGGAGTGGTCAGTGGAGTGATCAGTGGAGTGGTCAGTGGAGTGGTCAGTGGAGTGGTCAGTGGAGTGATCAGTGGAGTGGTCAGTGGAATGATCAGTGGAGTGGTCAGTGGAGTGATCAGTGGAGTGGTCAGTGGAGTGATCAGTGGAGTGGTCAGTGGAATGATCAGTGGAGTGGTCAGTGGAGTGGTCAGTGGAGTGATCAGTGGAGTGGTCAGTGGAGTGATCAGTGGAATGATCAGTGGAGTGGTCAGTGGAGTGGTCAGTGGAGTGGTCAGTGGAGTGATCAGTGGAGTAATCAGTGGAGTGGTCAGTGGAGTGGTCAGTGGAGTTACTGTAGCTGCTATTCGGAAAAAATCCACCATCGACCCCATAGTGTATTCAACACCTGTATTCAAAACATTCACAACAAATGAGCTAGTCTGCTA
>JAUCMX010000014.1:886021-938521 GCA_033459395.1 Hemibagrus guttatus | reverse complement strand
GCTCTCACCTTCCTCCTCTTTTCAAAGTTGATCAGGCCGCCCTGTGAAGGAAGGAGAGAGAGAGAGAGAGAGAGAGAGAGAGAGAGAGAGAGAGAGAGAGAGAGAAAGAGTTTAGCACAGCCGAGTAACAGTGACAGGGAGAGAGACAGAGAGAGAGAGAAGAAGAGACTCACGTCCACGTAGTCTTTCATGGCAGTGTCCATCATCACTAAATCCGTCAGGAAGGTGCCCAGGTATGGGATAGTGCCCTGCATCACACTCTGCAACACACACACACACACACAGATTGCAGTTTGCTTTGTGTCCTGTGTGTGTGTGTGTGTGTGTGTAATTAAAAAATCGGCATGATGACTGCTTCTAAGTGAAATGTTAGAAACACTAATTATACAGTAAATACAGTAGATATGTGTTTCTTTACATGTGCACTAGAGGGCGCTGTGTAACCATCTCATAACACTGAATATAAAACAGCAGGCAGGGAGTGATACAGAGTCATGAAACAAGAGGGGGAGAGAGAGGGGGAGAGAGCGGGGGAGAGAGAGAGGGAGAAAGAGGGGGGAGAGAGAGAGGGAGAGAGAGAGAGGAGAGACAGAGACTAGAGGGGGGAAATCATAACAGAAAGGAGAAAGAGGGGGGGATAGAGAGAAAAAAGGGGAGAGAGAGAGGGGGAGAGAGAGGAGAGAGAGAGAGAGGGAGAAAGAGGGGGGAGAGAGAGAGGGAGAGAGAGGGGGGAGAGAGAGAGAGGGTGAGAGAGAGGGAAAGAGAGAGGGAGAGAGAGAGTGAGATTGGTCAGATTAGTGGTCAGTGTAATGAACTGCATTAAGAGGAATGGTCACTCGTATTTATTTTAACACGTTCTTGTCTCCTTTGATGGCGGCCATTTTAATGGTCACTTTGATTCCTCTGTGGACGACAGAACCTACCCAGAATGCAATGCTCTGATATTAACAGGTTATTAATAGATTATTACACTGTAGTTGATTTGAGTGTGTGTGTGTGTGTGTGTGTGTGTGTGTGTGTGTGTGTGTGTTTTGTGTGAATAAAGTGTGTGCCTTACCAGGTCTCTGGGCTGCTGCTGTCTCTTCTGTGCTCTCTTCGGGTTGATCTCCAAAGTTGCAAATTTGGACGTTCCTTCCTACAAAAACACACAGATTACAGATCAGCAGGAGGTTTACTATAAAAGCGTGTAAACACACACACACACACACACACACACACACACACACACACACACACACACACCTTAATGAGCAGCTCTCGGCTGAGCGAGTGGTTGTTCTCGTCAGAGAAGATCTCCGAGAGCTCGTGAAAGATGCGCACGTTCTCCCGCGACACTTCATCCCATGTTCTCTTGAGCCGGTGCACAGCGTTACACTGCAGCGCTGAGAGGATCGCTCTGAGAGACGAGAAGTTCTTCAGGATACGACACTCCTGTAACACACACACACACACACACACACACACACACACACACACACACACTACAATCAACTACAATATAATAGTAGTGTGTGCAGTGTTCTGACACAGGCCACCTTAATCCTTTGGCAGTGTGTGTGTGTGTGTGTGTGTGTGTGTGTGCATGTGTGTGTGTGTGTGTGTGTGTGTGTGTGTGTGCGTGCATGTGTGCGTGTATGCGTGTTTATGTGTGTGTGCATGTGTGTGTGTGTTTATGTGTGTGCATGTGTGTTTTTGTGAGTGTATGTGTGCATGTGTGTGTGTGTTTATGTGTGCGCATGTGTGTGTTTGTGAGTGTGTGTGTGCATGTGTATGTGTGTGTGTGTGTGTGTGTGTGTGTGTTTGCTCGTGTGTGTGTGTATGTGTATGTGTGTGTGTGTGCAGCGTTCTGACCCTGGCCACCTCGATCCAGCGCTCAAGCACCTTGGCGCGGTGTGTGTGTCTGAGCGTGCGGTCACTCAGACAGGTGGAGATGACGCAGTTGGTCACACAGTTGAACTGGGCGACGGTGGCCCGGATGGTGGGAGCCAGATGCTCTTTTCCCTTCTTATCCCTCTGAGACCAGATGCTTCCCAAACAGTGATACGGCACCACCTTCTTAAAGAGCTCCTGAAGAACCGCAGAGGAAAATAAACAACACAGGATTAAACACAGTGAAAGGAACCGAGGAAGACAAGAATCTGTTGCAGTAACAGAGTTGCTATGGTAACAGATGGTAGAGTGTTACCATGGCAACACTCTTACTGTAGCATCTCTGATCCTGTAACATGTATGTTTCTATACAATCTCTGTTACCATAGCAACTCTGTTACTGTACCATCTGTTACTATAGCAACTCTGTTACTCTACCATCTGTTACCATAGCAACTCTGTTACTGTACCATCTGTTACTATAGCAACTCTTTTACTCTACCATCTGTTACCATAGCAACTCTGTTACTGTACCATCTGTTACTATAGCAACTCTGTTACTCTACCATCTGTTACTATAGTAACTCTGTTACTGTACCATCTGTTACCATAGCAACTCTGTTACTCTACCATCTGTTACCATAGCAACTCTGTTACTGTACCATCTGTAACCATAGCAACTGTGATACTATAGGGTCTCTGTACCCCATTAGATTAGTGTCTATTACTGTGATGTCACAGTGCCTCCACTCACCGCATCCATGAGGGTGAACTGTTCGGCCACCACAATGGGGTCAAAGGTCAGGAAGTCCGGCCGGTCATCCTCATAGCCATTCTCCTCCAAGAGGGAGAAGGGATATGACACTTGATCCAGTACTAAACACACACACAGACACACACACTGAGTGATCCAGGATACAAGACATATTAAGCATTTATTTTGGTTTGTGTGTGTGTGATGTGTGTGTGTGTGTGTGTTCTGACCCTCAGGCTCAGGTTCTTGCTGTAGTCTGCGGTGGAACTGTGCGAGCAGGTTGCAGGCTCGGCGCTCCAGGTCTGATCCAGGGAAGTTGACGTGCAGGTAGGAGATGAGGCGTCTAAGGCAGCTGTATTCCGGAGGCTTCCAGAAATCTTCTGAGTACTGATCCAGCCACGCTCCCAGGATTGACGAGATGGTGCTGAGGGCGAGAGAGAAGCGTCCAGTAGTGATGGAGCTGACTGGACCTTTTGAATATTTAAATAATAACTAAACTAATGTCGGGGTAACGCTAGGTCCTAGCCCTGAGTCCAGATGTGTGTTACTCACTTCCTGAGCTCTGTGCGGTCATCGTGTGTGAGTCTGTGACCTTCTGACCCCGGCAGGTGCTGCAGTTTGGCGTACCTGAAACAACACGCATTTAAATGTGTTTTGTTTGTTTGTTTTTAAAAATAATGAACTTGCTGACTTCTTGCTGCAGTGCTACACTACCCATAATCCTACAGTGACACCTGTCAATCAGAGGTGTAACCATGGAGACTGAATTAAACCTTTTCACCAGTCTTGTTTCCGAATGTTTTTCCTAGGTGAACCTGCTAGAAAATCTCTCTCTCTCTCTCTCTAACACTCCTCCATGTCTCTCTCTTTCCCATTATCTCTTCCTCCTCTTTCTCTCTCTCTCTCTCTTTTACTATCCTTTCTACATGTCTCTCTCTTTCCTATTATCTATCTTATCTTCCTCATGTCTCTCTCTCTCTCTCTCTCTCTCTCTCTCTCTCTCTCTCTGTCTCTATTCCCTCTCTCTTCCCCTGTCTCTCACACTCAGGCTGTCTCTCTCCTCCCAGTCTCTCTCTTTTTTTATCTTCTTGTCTCTCTAGACCAGCCTGTCTTTCTCCCTAGATCTTTCTTCTGTCTCTGTCTCTCTCTCATTCCCAGTTTTTTTTCTATCACTCTCTCCCCATCTCTCTTTCTGATCTCTCTACCCTGTCTCTCTCTCTCTCTCTCTCTCTCTCTGTCTCTCCGTACCTGTTGAGCAGGAGGTCGAGCACCTGGTTGGTGGTGGTGAACGAGCGATATGTGCAGAGGAAGATAGTGACGTAGGTGGAGTCGTTCTCTCTGAAGGAGGAGACCATGTACTCCACTAGCCTCTCCAGCGTCCCCGCCTTAATGGTGCGCAGTTTACTCGTCTCGTACAGACTCAGCGCCGAGTCCGAGTCCACGCCCAGCCAGCGCTGCCCCTTACTGACCGACGGCTGCACCTGCACCCTGCGCACCGAGATGGAGAACACAGCGCCGTCCTCCACCTCCTCCCCCAGCTCCTGAGTCGCATTCTAAACAGACACACACGCACACACACACACACACACACACACACACAGAACCTGTCAGAGGTCATAAGAAAACTCCCAAAATATTTAAAAATCAACGGATGCTTGTGTTTTAAACTTTTCAAGTTTAACAAGTTAAAATCCAGACTAAATATGATGCCATCAGGATTGTGATGTCAGAGTGGGCGGGGCTTTATATTACATATTTACATCACACCAGTGTGTAACAAGGTGAAAAGTAATATTAATGATGTAAGATTCAAAGGTGTGAATTAAGGTGAGAAAATAAATATCAGCATTTCTAAAAATAGAGCTTTAATTAAAAGGTCCTTGGTGACTGAAGTGGTTAATGCTCTGGACTGTTGACCAGAAGGTCAGAGTTCAAGCCCCAGCACCACCACACTGCCCATGTGGGGCTCCTTTGCAAGGCCCTTAACCCTGTCCAGGGCTGCTGCATCCTAACTGACCCAGTGCACTGACCCCAAGTTCCAAAAAGCTATGATTTTTACTTTTTTATGATAGAATTTCACTAAAGTACGTGACGTCACCTGGGAAAAAAATCTGCGAATATAATGATTAAAAATATAAATAATGAATAATTACAACTTTATTACATAGTAATAAATTTAATTATTATATTGCACTAGTTATATTTATCAATAGGTTTAATTAAATTGTATAAATTTATTAAATATAATATAATATTAACAATATAATAAATTGTTATACCTCCTCATGTCAGGCACCAAACACAAAGAATTGACAATTTTTCATTTTAAATTCTACAAAGACATCGTGGATGAAATGTAAATAATTAAAAAAGTAAATAAAATAAAATGAACCAACAAACCAAGCAGAAACATTCTGAAACACTTGTGCGAAAAAAAAATAGAAAACTATTTAAAGAAAATGATCAAAATTACAAAGTAAACAATTAAAAACATAAAGTAATTAAATGTAACGTTGTTGTGTCCTGTGATGTGATTAAATAATGCGAGTTAGTGACCTGTCCACTGCTGCTGTCTTGGTTTCTTATCTCCTCACAGACAGGAAGTAGATCAGCAGGAAGTAGATCAGCAGGAAGTAGATCAGCAGGAAGTAGAGGTGTGTAAACACACCGCGCTCAACGGCGGATGGGTCAATAAGTACAACACACACTTCAATGTATGAAGCTCTGATGTACATGTGTGTGTGTTCTTACTGGTTATTCTACACGTATCTGTCAGGATTGGTTACGAGAAGCAGGAGCAGTCACACACACACGGAGTAAAAGCTTATCGCCCAACGTGGGGCTCGAACCCACGACCCTGAGATTAAGAGTCTCATGCTCTACCGACTGAGCTAGCCGGGCTAAGACACACAGTAGGAGGAGGAGCTTCAACACTTTCTCCGTCTTCCCCAACCCCCACATCCTCATACACACACACGCGCACACACACACACACACACAAGCTCCTCATTATTTTTGGTTTTGTTTAATTTTACTTTATATATAGAATTTTGTCTTATTTTGCTGTTTTGGTTTTTATTAATTATTCTTTACACACACACACACAAACACACACACACACACACACACTGTTCTGCCTTCTGAAAGCAGGAGCTGAGCCAAAGCAGCTAACAAAACACACACTGTTTATCAAACGAGCAGAAAAACACCATTCAGTGTTTGTGTGTGTGTGTGTGTGTGTGTCTGTGTGATGGAGGATTTAATATTTTACCAACACACACATTCAATTCATTTTGATTTTTTTGTATTGTTTTGCTTTATTTTCTTCTTTTGTTCTTTTTTACGGTTTTGTTTTTGCTCTCTTCTTATATTACATGTTAGCCACATCCAGCAACAACAAAATTTAAGAAACAAATATGTTTTGACTGTGCGCGTGTGTGTGTGTGTGTGTGTGTGTGTGTTTTATGTGTGTGAGAGATTCTAAAGGCTGTATGTAGAGTGTTTTACAGCCATAAACTGTTACTTCATTCTGTATCTGAGAGAGAGAGAGAGAGAGAGAGAGAGAGAGAGAGAGAGAGGGGGACTGTGTGTGTGTGTGTGTGTGTGTGTGTGTGTGTGTGTTGGAGTGAAACTGTGCTGTGCCCTTGGTGAGTCCCAGGTTGATGAGAATAACACAGATAACATTTACATCCCCCCCCACCCCCCTCTGAGCCACATCAACAACAGAGCAGTATATAATGTGTGTTTATGTTCTTTGTTTCATGTTACACAGCTCTGGAGATAAATGTGCTCTACCTCTCCTCAGACACTAGGTGGCAGCAGCAGGAATATCAGGCTCGATCACCGGGGTAAAAACCAAGTCAACTCCTCAAACTGGTTGTTGTGGTCATCAAACCATTCCTGAACCATTTCTGCTTTGTGGCACGGCGCATTATCCTGCTGAAAGAGTCCACAGCCATCAGGGAAGTGTTTCCATGAAAGGGTGTACATGGTCTGCAGCAATGCTTAGGTAGGTGCTACGTGTCACAGTAACATCCACATGGACGGCAGGACCCAAGGTTTCCCAGCAGAACATTGGCCAAAGCAGGACACTGCCTCCACCGGCCCGCCGTCTTCCCATAGTGCATCCTGGTGCCATGTGTTCCCCAGATAAGAGATGCACACGCACCCGGCCATCCACGTGATGTAAAAGAAAACGTGATTCATCAGACCAGACCACCTTCTTCCATTGTTCCGTGGTCCAGTTCTGATGCTCACGTGCACATTGTTGGCGTATTCGGCGGTGCACAGGGGTCAGCATGGGCACTCTGACCGGTCTGTGGCTATTTGGCCCCATACACAACAAACTGTGATGCACTGTGTATTCTGACACCTTTCTATCAGAACCAGCATTAACGTCTTCAGCAGTTTGAGCAACAGTAGCTCGTCTGTTGGATCGGACCACACGGGCCAGCCTCCGCTCCCCACGTGCATCAATGATCTTCGGCCGCCCATGACCCTGTCACCGGGTCACCACTGTTCCTTCCTTGGACCACTTTTGATAGATACTGACCACTGCAGACCGGGAACACCCCACAAGAGCTGCAGTTTTGGAGATGTTCTGATCCAGTGGTCTAGCCATCACAATTTGGCCCTTCATCAAACTCGCTCAAATCCTTACGCTTGTCCATTTTTCCTGCTTCTAACACATCAACTTTGAGGACAAAATGTTCACTTACTGCCTAATATATCCCACCCACTAACAGGTGCCATGATGAGCAGATACTCAGTCTTATTCAC
This sequence comes from Hemibagrus guttatus, assembly GCA_033459395.1. Classification (NCBI taxonomy): domain Eukaryota; kingdom Metazoa; phylum Chordata; class Actinopteri; order Siluriformes; family Bagridae; genus Hemibagrus; species Hemibagrus guttatus. The sequence continues at coordinate 931,119 of JAUCMX010000014.1, read as the reverse complement.
TTCACCTCTCACTGCTCACAGTGTTATGCCTGATCGGGTGTATTTCTGTATTTGTGCACAATCACATACACAAATTAGCCATACATTAGTGTGCTAATCAGACACATTGCTAATCTGTTATGAGTAAAATAAACAGAATAACAGAAAGATCTAACAAAAGTAAAATCCTAATAAGAATGTTTTCAGTAGTGGAGATCATTCTGTAGGAGTTTTTGCCTTTTTGTAAAGTTGACAGTGAATTGCTGTCACTGGACAAAGTCCACCCACTAACAGGTGCCATGATGAGGAGATCATCAGTCTCATTCACTTCACCTCTCAATGTTATGGCTGACCGGTGTATTTTTCTATGTATACTCACATAAAGAAAAAATAAAGAAAGAAACACATTTACACACTCTCTCTCTCTCTCTCTCTCACACACACACACACACACACACACAAACACACAGGAGAGACTGTTGTCATCATCATCCTGGACGTTAATGTTCTCCTTCTCGCGTTGTGTTGTGTCTGATGGCGACGTCTGAGAGCCGAGTTCATCGAGACGTCACTAAAACACAGCGCTCAGAGGAGACAGGGGAACCGATCGAATCTAATCAGTCTGTCTGATCCCCAGATCTGTCTGAGAGACGCTTAATCGAGTTTCACACAGACAGAACGGAGGAGAGGGAGTGAGAGAGAGAGAGAGAGAGAGAGATATCTTCATCCTCTTCATCATCATTATCATCATCCTCTTCATCCTCATCCTCTTCATCTTCATCATCATTATCATCATCCTCATCTTCTTCTTCATCCCTATCCTCCTCCTCCTCCTCCTCATCATTATTATCACCATCCTCTTCATCATCCTCCTCCTCCTCCTCATCATCATCATCCTCTCCACCATCATCATCACTCAGCTTTCTCTGAGCATCAGAGAGATAAAATGTCCATCAGAAACCCGAGAAGAAAAAACCTGAGAGAGCAGAGCGGAGCGGCAATGACTCAGCGCACACACACACACACACACACACACACACACACACACACACACCATCTGCCTTCACACAGCAGTATCAAGGACATAAGTTGCTGCTAATAAGACAAGAGACAACTTTATTAATCTCACAGGAAATTCTTTAACCAGAGAGAGATTGAGATTTCAGATTGCTAATATGCTAATCACAGAAATAAGCACATTCCGCTAAGACATTAAGCTAGCCCGCTAATTACAGTGACATTTCTTGAGCATTTAGTATATTAGCAGTAATGCTGCAACTTATATGATTTAACAAACAGGATAATGACTGAGCTAACTTAATCTAATGCTAGTCATTATTTTACAGAGCTAGCCGCTAGTCTGTGCTTAGCTAACATACTCTGAGAACATCTCTTGCTTTGTGATGCTAGCTATCTTATTTAATAGCAAAATAAGGAAAAGAAAACAGAAAGCAGCTTCATCAATGACTTTCCCTGATGTTCAATTTTATAAATAAATAAACATACTCCTCAGGTCACTATGGTGACAGGGTAACCATGGTTACCATACACACTGATGTAATCCACACAGCTCCACGCGGGACCTGTAAACGCTACGCTAACCTAGCTACAATCAATAAATCACAGTCTGGAGGAGTGTTCAGGGTCTCGGTGAGGGTCAGAGGTCAGACAGAGGAATGATATCCTCCTAATGGAGCGAGTATTTCTCTCTGAATAATTCATGCTAGTATGCTAGCAGCTAGCATCACCAAATGCTAGTCCAGAATAAAGAAGTAAACAAAAAAGGTTTTTTTGCACTTTTTTCCTGTTTACTCACAAAACTCATTGTGTGTGTGTGTGTGTGTGCGCGCGCGTGTGTGTGTGTGTGTGTGTTTTCACAGCTGCTGTGTGTAAGATTAGCCTAACAGGATTATGGTTAGGAGGATTAGAAACATTCCTCTCTCTGAGGTTACTGTTCTCACCCTGAAGTTGATTATTTTCCTCTAACAGCACGTTCCCTGGAGTTTGACTCCTCTCACAGCGCCGCAGCTTCACTTTATACTGACACTTAAAGCTTCGAACCCTAAACCCAGTGAGTTCCTGTCATCACTTACATTATAGCAGCTGTGAACAGACTGGCTTTATTCCCTCACTTCAACTTAATAAAACACAGGAAACTACAAAGCAGTGTAAACTCCTCTGTCCTGAAGATGTGGAGAACTTCAAGATCCAGCTTCACCTCTGACTGATACACAGCACTGACACTGGAGACTCCTTACACACACATCATACACACACACCCACACACACACACACTGATACACAGCACTGACACTGGAGACTCCTTACACACACATCATACACACACACCCACACACTGATACACAGCACTGACACTGGAGACTCCTTACACACACATCATACACACACACCCACACACACACACACTGATACACAGCACTGACACTGGAGACTCCTTACACACACATCATACACACACACCCACACACACACACACTGATACACAGCACTGACACTGGAGACTCCTTACACACACATCATACACACACACCCACACACAGATACACAGCACTGACACTGGAGACTCCTTACACACACATCATACACACACACCCACACACACACACACTGATACACAGCACTGACACTGGAGACTCCTTACACACACATCATACACACACACCCACACACTGATACACAGCACTGACACTGGAGACTCCTTACACACACATCATACACACACACCCACACACACACACACTGATACACAGCACTGACACTGGAGACTCCTTACACACACATCATACACACACACCCACACACACACACACTGATACACAGCACTGACACTGGAGACTCCTTACACACACATCATACACACACACCCACACACAGATACACAGCACTGACACTGGAGACTCCTTACACACACATCATACACACACACCCACACACACACACACTGATAAAACAGCACTGACACTGGAGACTCCTTACACACACATCATACACACACACACCCACACACACACACACTGATACACAGCACTGACACTGGAGACTCCTTACACAAACATCATACACACACACCCACACACACACACACTGATACACAGCACTGACACTGGAGACTCCTTACACACACATCATACACACACACCCACACACACACACACTGATACACAGCACTGACACTGGAGACTCCTTACACACACATCATACACACACACACCCACACACACACACACTGATACACAGCACTGACACTGGAGACTCCTTACACACACATCATACACACACACACCCACACACACACACACAGATACACAGCACTGACACTGGAGACTCCTTACACACACATCATACACACACACCCACACACACACACACTGATACACAGCACTGACACTGGAGACTCCTTACACACACATCATACACACACACACACTGATACACAGCACTGACACTGGAGAATCCTTACACACACATACACACACACACACACACACACACACACGCACTGATACAAAGCACTGACACTGGAGACTCCTTACACACACACACACACACACTGATACAAAGCACTGACACTGGAGACTCCTTACACACATCATGCACACACATCATGCACACACACACACACACACACGCATGTGGAGTGTGTGCTATACACGTCCCTGTGACCAAGCTGTTGCTATGGAAATGATAAGGTATGAGTGAGTGCATTAATATAAAGCTGCGCTACAGTCAGTTTAAAAAAAAACAACAAAACAGTAAGTAACTAAACCTGACTGGTTTTTGTTCTGTATCACTACATAATGGTGAAATTAATCTCTCTCTCTCACTCACACACACACACCCACACACACACCCACACAAAATCTCCCAAATATTTCCAGGATGACTCAGGTCCACTGATAAATGACACTTAACTGAGTAACTAAAAGAGAGGGGTTTTTTAGATCTGGCATCCCACCGTCCCCTTATTAATCGTCCTACAGTTGTCTTTCTCTCTCTGTAAGAGAAGAGCCGCATGATATCATCCGGCCGAGATATTTCCGAGAAGCGATGCGATCGTTTTCTAAAGCGCCAGTGGTATTATTGAAGAGAGAGAGAGAGAGAGAAAGAGAGAGAGAGAGAAAAGGAGTAAGAGAGCGGAGAGACGGAGGAGGTTGTGTACTTGGCAGACATATTGGATGGTTGGAGTTTTAGAAGAAATAATGTTGTGGTGTTTTGTGAAACTGAAAATATTTACAAAAATAATCTAAACTCATCTCTACAGCTTTATCCTCACTAATACAAGAATCTATGAATATGCATGATATGCAAATCAGCGGACACGAACCCGACGTATCAGAGAGCTCATTGTCGTGATCCTCACACTCTTACCATGACAACCTCTGCTGTTAACACTAGTGATGCTTGTGATGCACGTGCTGTAGCTAAATGGTTCCAGTAACAGTGTGTTATTCTCTAGTGATTAGCGTAATCTTGCATGTGGGACTGTGACCTCACAAACCGAGCTCGAATCGGTGAGTCATTTTTATCATGATCAAGATCATGATCCCTCTCCCTCAGTGAATCAGTCTTCGAGAAAGTAAATCATTTCAATCATGACCAAGATTCACTCCTCTGTTGTTCAGCATGTGAACGTTTGAGTCAGTGAATCATTTTTATCATGATCAAGAATTGGTCCCTTTGTCATTCACAGAATTAAAGCCTGAGTGAACGGATCATTTCAGTAATGAATGAGAATGTTGGTTACTTGTCGAAGGGAATCGATTTAATCAAGACCGAGATTCGGTTCCCTCTCCCTCACTAAATTAGTGTTTGAATAAGCGAATCATTTCGATCAAGATTCACTCCTCTGTTGTTCAGCATGTGAACATTTGAGTCAGTGAATCTTTCCAAGATTCGCTCCTTTCTCATTAACTGCATCAATGTTTGAATCAGTGAATCTTTTGGCTACAACCAAGATTCAGTGAATCAGTTGAGTCAATGGTTCTTTCCATCATGTCTGGGAGTGACAACATACAAACAAATGAAAAAAGTAACACAAAGCAGCAATGACCAAACTAAACAAATCAGTGAATGATCTGTATCTGAACTACTGATTTAGATAAATAGATTCAAGTGACTCGAATCATATACAGGACAAACAAACGATTCAAATGCTTCATGAAGGGTTTGAAGCTTATCAGCCTGTGACTGACTGGAACATGGTCCATTTGAGTTTAAAATAAAAAGTTTCATTAAGTGTGATGTCTGACCAAAAGGTTCTGAGGTCAAGTCCCAGGACTTCCAGAGAGCTATAAGATATGTTACAGGATGAATAAAGAGATAAAAGCGGAGGATATCAGAAAACAGAGGAAGAGTTGGAGGCGAAGAACAGCATGATGTGAAGCGGAGTGTATCGTGTTCAGATACAGAAGTTTCCTCTGCAGTGTTATCTCTCTTACACTACCATCTCCTGAGCAAACACACAAGCGCAAACACACCGAAAACATGAACCATGTGTACTGCTAACAAGCTGCTACTGCAGAAGACACACCCTCTCCTGGGGGCGGGGTTTATACGCTCTAGACAGTGTCTTAGTCCAGAAACTACATTAAAGCTTTTTCTCTGTAAATCAAACAATCCAAAGGTTATACAAATACACATGAGATTTGTGTGTGTGTGTGTGTGTGTGTGTGTGTGTGTGTGTGTGTCATCATTCCTTCTCCGTGTGTACACACCCTCAGCATGACCCAAAAATGACCACAGTAACAGTCACAAAGTGTATAACTAAAAGAGAGAACAAGAGAGAAAGCAAGAGGAAGAGGGTGTGTGTGTGTGTGTGTGTGTGTGTGTGTGTGTGAGTGTGTGTGTGTGACAACGTGTCCGTAAGAAATGTGGAAAGCTGTAATCTTCCCGTGCATGCTGAAGAAGGAAAAATAACACACTCACACACACAGTCAGGTTCTACCGAATGATCAGTGAAGGGGTGTGTGTGTGTGTGTGTTTTTGTGGTCTCTTGAGAGTCACTTAGGAAGCACTCAGACTGAGCACATTCTGATTACTTATCCCGTCTCCATTCAACACACACACACACACACACACACACACACGCCCCAATGCATCAATACTCCTAAATATAAACACTGCATTCAGCTGCATACTTTAAAACAGACATGAGCTTGTAGAGGCATCATACGACACTAATGCTGATACACACACACACACACACACACACGACAGATCCAGGTTTTTATTAAAATATATAATATATATATACAATCGATGCGTTTGTCTGCACATCAGTCCATAACAGTGACAGGATGCAGATAGATTTATTCTGTTTTCATAAATCTGGCATTAACAAGAAAGCTGTATTATATTATTATTTATTATTATTATATTATTTATTTTTATTTATTATTATATTATTATTATTATATTATTATTATAGCACATAAATTTTTTATTAATTTTTTAAAAATTTATAAAATTAATATAGAATTATTATTATTATTACTTCTGGTTAAATCACCATCAGGGTCATTGCAAAAATAAATATTTTAAGAAATTTACATAAACAAATAAATGTATTATTTTATTTCCACTATTTCTCCTAATGCCATGTCTGAAAATGTTTTCATTTTAATTTTATTAAAACTTATTTATTACAAGCGCACCACAACTACTGCTATCCTTCTTCTTCTTATTATTATTATTACCTCGAGCAGGGACAGCTCGGGGTCCAGATGTGTGAAGCTGTGCAGCACCACTGGACCTTCATGATCAACCACCTCGAGCTTCACACCGTCCCAGATGCTGCGGACCCTCCAGGCGCTGGCATCGAACATGACGTCATCGGGGTGGGAGAAGAAGCAGAAGGAGAGGGCGAAGCGTTGCTCCCGTTACACCGAGCATCGGGGTTGAAAGACCGGAGTTAGATCCCTCGGAGTTCCGGCTGTCTCACAACAAACAGCGGAAATAAAGCTACGCGGTAAATCGGAGCGCTCACGCGCTGTTACGGGTCATAACGGGAAGCTCGCGCCTGCGCTCCGGTCTCCGCTCCGCTCGCGCACACAAACTGACGGTGAAAGAGAAAAGCCCCCTCATATCACCCTCCCCCCTCCCCCCTCCTCCTCCTCCCCCCTCCTCCTCCGACTCCCCCCCCCCCGCAGGGTCGGGCGCTTTTTTTCTTTTAAGCCTATAACCACGCCCCTCGCTTTATCTGACATGCTCCGATTGGTCAGTGTCCGCTGCACGTGAAACTCTTCTCCCGTGTTGTTATTGGTTTAGAGAGAGAGAGAGAGACAGAAAGAGAGGGAGAGAGAGAGGGAGAGAGAGAGTAGAAAGAGAGACAGACAGAGAGAGGAGAGAGTAGAAAGAGAAGGAGAGAGAGACAGACAGAAAGAGAGTAGAGAGAGAGAGAGAGAGGGAGAGAGAGAGTAGAGAGACAGAGAGAGAGAGGGAGAGAGTAGAAAGAGAGACAGACAGAGAGAGAGAGAGACAGAGAGTATAAAGAGAAGGAGAGAGGGAGAGACAGACAGAAAGAGAGTAGAAAGAGAGGGAGAGAGAGAGTAGAAAGAGAAGGAGAGAGAGACAGACAGACAGAAAGAGAGTAGAGAGAGAGAGGGAGAGAGAGAGTAGAGAGACAGAGAGAGAGAGGGAGAGAGTAGAAAGAGAGACAGACAGAGAGAGAGAGAGAGAGAGAGAGAGAAGAAAGAGAAGGAGAGAGAGAGACAGACAGAAAGAGAGAAAGAAAGAGAGAGAGAGAGAGAGAGTAGAAAGAGAAGGAGAGAGAGACAGACAGAAAGAGAGTAGAAAGAGAGAGAGAGAGAGAGAGAGAGAGAGAGAGTAGAAAGAGAGATCGATTGATTCGCATCCAGAGAAAGGGTTCCAATGCGCAGTGATTGGTCAGTGTCAAGGTTCAGCGCTCGTGTAAGGGTTCTAATGCATTCTGATTGGTCAGCATTTTGCAAGTCCAGCACTCGTGAGAGACTTCTAGAACAAAGCAGCTCCCAGCTAACGGTCAGAGTCTGAATGGAGTCCGCTATTGACCGCTGAATGACTCAGTTAGCACCATTTCAACACCTTTATTACAAGAAAAAATCGTCTTTTTAAAAAAAAGAAAGTATTTCCCTTCTTCACATCGTTAACTGAAGGATTCGATCCGTTATCAGACTGTGATTGGGTTATTGTGATCCTCAACACGATCTCTTCATCAGATTCCATTCGAATGCAGCAAAAAGATTCGAATCTTCCACAAGATCTATATTTCTTCACAGAATATAAAAACTTCAGCTGGCAATTTGTCTATTGTAAATAGATTCATAAAAGGATATAAACATAAACATTACAAAATAAGGGTAATATAATTTTTATGTCTGTACTACATGTAAATAATACACCTGAGATTATTACTGTTAAAAATGTATAATTACCAGAGTAAGATTTTAATGTTGTAATAACTGTGTAATAACCATACACAGTGTACATCCATCATGAGGGAAGTACAATTCTTTTACATTTTTAGCGCTACTTCCTTCATGCTGCATTTAAAAAAGGTTTTTATCTGTATTTATAATCAATAAAAAAACATTTTTAGTATACCAGTAGATGAGATAAACAAAATGTATTTAAAGTTTTAGTTACACTGTGCTGCCAAAAGTTTTGGGACATCTGCCTTTACATGCACATGAATGTAATATGGAGTTGCCCCGCCCTTTGCAGCTATAACAGCTTCAACTCTTCTGGGAAGGCTTTCCACAAGGTTTAGGAGTGTGTTAGGAGAAGTGCATTTGTGAGGTCAGGCACTGATGTTGGACGAGAAGGTCTGGCTCGCAGTCTCCGCTCTAATTCATCCCAAAGGTGTTCTATGGGGTTGAGGTCAGGACTCTGTGCAGGCCAGTCAAGTTCCTCCACACCAAACTCACTCATCCATGTCTTTATGGACCTTGCTTTGGTCACTGGTGTGCAGTCATGTTGGAACAGGAAGGGGTCATCCCCAAACTGTTCCACAAAGTTGGGAGCATGAAATTGTCCAAAATGTCTTGGTATGCTGAAGCATTAAGAGTTCCTTTCACTGGAACTAAGGGGCCGAGCCCAACCCCTGAAAAACAACACCTGTATTCAGTGATGTGGAGGAGTGTCCCAAAACTTTTGGCAATATAGTGTATGTAGTTTAACGAGGGATGATTAGTAACAGGTGTGTTATCATGTGAATCAGTTAGAAAACATTAAACGAATCATCATTAGATTTTCATCACCAGAATTTAAATATCTTGACTGTTGTCATTTCTGTTATCACTGCTCAAACAGTATGTAAAGTATTAATACATTAAAACTGGATTAGCTCGTTGCATTAGCGTGCACTTTTAAAAATGTCCATCTGCAATCCTCTCATATCCCTGGGCTCCTAAATGTGCATTGGTAATATTGCACTGGAGCTAAGAAGCTAATATAGCAATTAATATATAGATCTGTGCCTCACGCTAAATCAAAAGAATACCCTAATATAATAGACTCAAATAACATTGTTAAAGAACTCTCTCTTATTATGATCACCATCATCGTCATCATCATCATTCCACTCCATGTCCCTTTCAGCTGACTGACAATTCCACATTTTAACATTTTAGCAGTGAGGTTTAAAAGTGTTTAAAAGTGTCTCCAGTTATCCAAGATGGCCACCCACATAATGTTCCAGTGTTCAGGAACAAGGTGAAGTTCTGTTCATGTTTATAGACGACAGGAAGTCCCACTGTGTCCTTCAGCAAGTCTGTGTGACTCTACCTCGAGGTCTTTATTCGGAAAGTTTAAGGTACATTACGAGCTCTGCACTGACCACAAGTTATGAGTCAGAAGTTTATAGATAAAAGATGCTCCTCAGTGGACGTTCCTGTGTTTACATTCAGGTTAAGTCACTGTGTTCTGTGTGTGACCACTGCAGTATGATGCAGGGTCGAGGCAGATATTCGTGTGAGACAGATGTCTGTTTGCTTTTAGCTTCATCAGCTATGTAGCACTGGTGCAAAAGTAGACTCTGTGAAGAGGATATGCTGACTCAGCGTTTGTTGTTTTTGAACCTAGAAGTCTCTGATCGCTCATCTCTGAAGCACGGCGAGTTCACTGTGAGGTGAGGGAGAATGGAAAGCTGAAGCCCTTACCAAATGAACAAAACAGCTTTGTAATTGGGTTGTTACTGAAAAAGTAGTGTTCTCCCCCCCACACACACACACACACACACACACACACACACACACGCCTCCTCTGGAAGTTTTGGCTGCTCTACTTTGCACATCTGGTGTGTGTTATGTGTGGGCCGAGCCACTGCCGGTAAGAGCCGCGACTGAAAACACAATCATGGAGCCGAGGAATGCAGCGGGGGGAGGGGATACACAGCTAGCGGGAAAGGCAATGTGTGTGTGTGTGTATGTGTGTGTGTGTGTGATTTCCTCACTAATTACAAAAGCAACTCACTAACATGCATGCTTTGCATAACTGCATGCAAAAATGTTGTTGATTAGGTTGCACTGAAAAGATGCACTTGAGTGTGTGTGTGTGTGAGAGAGAGAGAGAGAGAGAGAGAGAGAGAGAGAGTGTGTACTTTCATGTATGAGAACATATGCCCATGTGTATGTACAAATGTTTATGTGCTCTCAAAGTAAAAAAGGAACCCCTTTAATGGGCGTGGCCTAATATTCAAATTGAATGAAATCTCATTTTAATATTCATTTGGCTCGGATTCCAAAGACACAGCAGGTTCTTTAATGTATTTCTCAGAAGGTTCTATATAAACAACGTACCTACTCAGTCGGAAAGGTTCTAGATTTCTCTACTCAGGACCGGTTATGTTCACAGAGAAGTGACGATAAACAATCAGAGGGCTGAGGAACGTGAGAAGCGCTGTGAAGAGATAAACCTGAGATGTCATCATATCCGATTTGCTGACTCACAGCAGCGTGACTCACGATTAGAACCCAACCTCTGCTGAGTCACCTCAAGGTCACTCCAGAATGTTCTTAAATCTAGAACCTCCTGTCGGTCATGCCATGCATTACGTTTGTAAACAAAAAGAACGATTTGTGCGTTAGATCCATGTTATTGTTGTGTGTCTGCTTTCCTCTGCAGGCTCCGCCTCTTCTGTTCTGTGGTGCATGATGGGACGTGATTAGATGGGACAGCTCATTCTGATCTCAATGCCAGGTTCTCCAAGTCTCTCTCTTAAAACACACACACACACACACACACACACACACACACACAAAGCTTCATCCACATGACATTCACTAATAAGCGCACTGAAGGAATCCAGCATTGTAATGTCTTTGTCTAGCTTCATGTCTGCATTCCTCCCTTCTCAAGGAAAAGCAACAAGGAGTATTCTAGTACACACACACACACACACACACACACTCACCTGGAAATGAAGCTGATCTAATTAACTGGACTGCTTTTATCATGCCGATGGCTAACATTGCTGGCATTGCTTAACCCCCCTGCTAATCAAATGAGGGGTGATATCATTAAGTGAGTCACCGTCCTGCTTTACTGTAAATAGAAGCAGCCTTACTCAGCTTCAGGAAAAAAGACCGATAAAGGATATCTCTCAAAACGCTGCCTTCCTCAATCAGCAGATGCATGTGAAGTTTGCAAACAATTTTGAAAAAAATTGTGTGTGAAAGGTTTTGGTGAAAGAAGTTATTTAACGCTTTATGTGTGGAAGGAGTCTCCAGTGTCAGAGCTTTATAACCGCTGTGGTTTAAGAGGAATAAAACTCTCAGGGATGTGCTGTTACAGAAAAATAATCAACGCTGTTGTGTTGGTGTGACTCCTAGATAGTGTCTTCTAACTTTAGCAGGCTCAGTCTTGTTTTTCACAGTTACACTATCTGATTTTCCTTTTTTTTTTTTTTTTTTACATTTTTTTCTAAGCTCAGTTCCCAGAAGCCATGAGGTATTTAGAGTGTTGAGAAACAGGCATTCAGGTGCCGCTTCCGAGGAAAATCCCTCCGTGTAATCTGCCTTTACATCACTGTGGCACTGGAGCAAGGCACAGAGGGGATCTCCCATGAGCGATCTTCTCTAAATCGTTCAGTTTCTGTTGAGTTTCTGAGACGTGACGTGGAAACAGGTTAAAGGTCGGAGAATGCAGATAGTCAGGACGGCAAAAATCTCACTTTCGAAAGCATGGTGTAAACCAGCTGGAGCACAAACAACAAAATGAGGACGAAATTCAGCATGTCCTAATGCCACAGTTTCCTCTCATAAACATTATTAGAATTGTTGTGTCTAGTGCACAGTATTATATCATGTTATGTTAGAGTGTGTGTTAGACTGTGACATCACCATGTCATTACATCACAATAGCTACAATCTCATTTCACAAGAGAAATCAGCACAAACAATTACAAATGGTTTTGTTTTTCCATTTCCATTTCCAGACTAGAAATGCTGTAAATACTTTCTTATTAACATCACAGCTTTAGCCTGCGTGCAATAATTTCACAGATCAGAGGTACAAGATCAGCCACGAAACCGCAGGCGTGAGCGTGAGTGTGAGCTCGAGTCTGTTTGTGTTATAATTAGTCCGGGTCAGTGAGCTGAGATAACGCCTCATTCATGCTGAGATCACCTCATGATGGACTTTTAGAGATCTGACCCCGAACTGACAGATATCACACAGCTGGAGGTCCTTTTTATCTCTAAACACCCAACAGCTCTGATCTTTTCTTCAGAAAGGTGCTGAAAGAGAAGCTGAGAGAGAAAAACAGAGGAATCTGATCACCTACAGAGACGGTGGGAATAACAGGGAAGTCCACTAAGACTCTCTTCTGAAGCCTCGGGTCACTTCGTCACACGTGAACCGTAATGCTGGCTGATCATGTCTCACTACACTTCACCACCGTGCAGTTCTGCGTCACCCTCTACATTCTGCTACATCCTCTCTGGATAATATAATTATAATCTACATATTGTTCATTCATAGATCACACCTAGTTTTATCTATCTATCTATCTATCTATCTATCTATCTATCTATCTATCTAATATCCTTACACAAATAAATCCTTACACTTGTCCATTTTTCCTGCTTCTAACACATCAACTTTGAGGACAAAATGTTCACTTGCTGCCTAATATATCCCACCCACTAACAGGTGCCATGATGAGGAGATACTCAGTCTCATTCACTTCACCTCTCACTGCTCACAGTGTTATGGATGATCGGAGTATAAGTGAGATAAACATGAGATATCGGTATTAGATAATAGAATATATAAAATAGATGACTATTATATAATTAATGTATTATCTAATACAGACATACAGCATTATCTGATATTTATCTCATGTTTCTGTATCTATCAATCAGTAAAGACATCTAACTAAACTATATCCACGTTAGCTCCTACTGATATACTGTTCTGTCTCACTCATTTCTTATGCTGTTATCGCATTCATTTGATCTCATACTAATAAATGATCTCATATTGATGTTTCACCACAAAGATCTTTAAGAAAAAGGTCTTTATGTCACCATAAGTGTATATTTTTATATTATTTTATATTTCATTTGAAATTAATTTTCACTGTTTCAGAGTCTTTAATAACAGAACTAATTTTCGGTCTCATCTTTACTCACACCGTGTAAGATGGTTAGCGGATGGTGGCTTTACGGTGACGTGGCGCTGTGTACATCTAAAAACAGTTGTTTATTAATAATCTATTCATAGCTTTATGTCTCTGTTTGGACTCTGAAACTCGTCACACTCTTCAGATAAAACTAATGGAGAGAGGCTCTGACTCTAACTGCTCTGCTTCCTCCCTAATGGCTGCTTTTTTTTTTTTTTTTACATTTTTTTTAGAAAGCACTCTCATCAGCTGCAATTTGGCAAAACAAAACACGTCAGCGATCCATCATCCATCCTGCTGCTGTACTTCTCTGTCTCTATCGATCAGCAGAGCCGCACAATTCTATTCCAGCCTTTGGTATGGATTCTCTTTATTCTCTAATATTAATTCATCAGACGTCTCGAGCCAGCGTTCTCGACCAGGAAGTGAGGAAGTGATCTCTCTCTCACCTGACTGAGGAACCGCACCGAGGAGGAGAATACAATATATATATATATATATAAAATTATAATTTTAATTATATATAGTTGTGGGGCACGGTGGCTTGGTGGTTAGTACGTTTGTCTCACACCTCCAGGGTTGGGGGTTCGATTCCCACCTCTGCCGTGTGTGTGTGGAGTTTGCATGTTCTCCCCGTGCCTCGGGGGTTTCCGCCGGGTACTCCGGTTTCCTCCCCCAGTCCAAAGACATGCATTGTAGGTTGATTGGCATCTCTAAATTGTCTGTAGTGAGTGTGTGTGCCCTGCGATGGGTTGGCACTCCGATAGGCACAGGCTCCCCGTGACCCGAGTATAGATCGGATAAGCGGTAGACAATGAATTATATATAGTATAATAATATATATTTGCATTAAAGTGTACCCAAACCTTTAACTTAAACCATGTGTTCTTATCTTTTAAGGTTAGTTTTTTTAGTTATTCGCAAACTGACCAGTTTAAGCTCTGCCCACACTGATCAGGACCTGCTTGTCAATCAGTAAAAATTCAGGATGTTTACATGTCATGTTCTGAGACGGAGATAAGCTTGTGTGGTCTTCAAGCTTATATAGGTTAGTGAAGGTTAGTGTAGGATAGTGTAGGATAGCGTAGGATAGCGTCTCGCCTACCAGATCGTCCAGGATGGACAGATGGAGGTCCAGCATGACCATTCTGACGGGCTGAGCGAGGGCTTTCTGCAGGCTGTACACCGACTTCATCTCCATTCCTCCACTTAGTTCTTCATACTTCTTCTGTGATTTATCCTCCTTCTTATCTGTCCCTCTTTCTCTCTCCTCTTTTCTCTCTTCCTGTCTCTTTCTTTACCATCTTTCTCTCACATTCTTTCCAACTGTGCTATAAACACAGACAAGTCTAACAGTCTTTACTTCTATCTTTCTCTCTTTCTCACTTGCTTACCTTGCTATTACTGTAACAGGGTGCAAGCTGAGGCTTGTCTAATGCACTATAACACACACACACATAAAAACACACACACACACAGTGAGAGAGGGAAAACACCCTATATAGTGACAAGGCTTCAAGGAATGTGGAGGTGTGGAAAGAGGCAGGTATTCATAACACACACACACACACACACACACACACACACACAAACTAACAAAGTGTATGTGAGTACAGCTAAACACAATTCAATAAAATAATTCAATAAATAAATAAATCAATGAAACAATATTTTTGTACCATTTTATGAGTTTCTACTTGATTTTGTGGTGTGTGTGTGTGTGTGTGTGTGTGTGTATGTGTGTGTGTTTGTCCAGTTGCCTTAAACCCAGATGTAAACACAGGACAGAAATAGAGGTCAGATGCCTGTTTACATGTTTACAGTCCCAAGCATTTACCCTTCAGCATTGATCTCTTATATTTCTATATTTCAACTCTGTGTACATGTTTGATGATGTATACATATGATATAAGTAGATAAAATAATTCCAAATTTAGCCTAGCATACATGTCTCTGAACACTGCTATGGTACGACAGCCAGCTAGCTTCCAACAGCCTAATGCTAATGTTTACTTGCTAATGTTTACTTGTTTTTCTGCTCCCGCTAAGAGCAACTCTTCATAGTTATTACGAAGATCAGTCTGACTCTATGCAAAGATCTTAGCTGCCATTTTCTACCGAGTCATGCTAACAGCTTAGCAGAGGCTTACTAGCTTCCAAACTAGCCGCTAGTTTGCAGGCTCAGATGTAATTCTCTATCTTTCTACCACACAAGAGCCACAACAGTGAGTGCATATACTGCAGATTACCATATGAAGTCAGAGATAAATGCTAAGAGCTAAAACGACAGATTTTGAACAGGATTATGAGAGAAATCGTAGCAATTCCTTTCAGAAAAATTAATTCGCAAAGGAAGTGAGGAAGAGTGAAGGACGGTTTAAGGTCATCGTGAATAAGAAAAGGGAAATCCTTTTCCTCTGATGACGCAGATCACTGAGCCTTATGCTATCGACCCTGAACACACAGCTTCCTGGCAAAACAGGAAGTGAACTTTCACATGCCTAGGAAATTCAGTCTATAATAAAATCACACAATTCAAAGATAAAATGTTTGCTAGTATGCTTGCTACAACGTAACCATGGAAACAACTTTTGCCTTTTCTGCAATGTTTTTTTCAGCGTTATGCGATAGCCGTTATGCGATTAACTGGAACACTGACATTCCAGCATTTTAGCGAATCTTTTTCAAAGGACAAACACACACCCAATCAAAACAGCATGTGTGATCAATTAAAAAGGCCAAACATACTCTGATATGCAAATATGCACCAAATTCAGTATATGAAATATCTGAATATTTACTATGGAAAAGGGGGTGGGGCTTGCAAAGTTAAGAGAGGGGTCCAAATTTGCATATTCATAGAATCTGTCAAAGTAAAAGTGTTTCTCTCTCTCTCTCTCTCTCTCTCTCTCTCTCTCACACACACACACACACACACAAACACACACACACCTCCTGTGCCTGTTGTACAATATTACCACAGTTGCACTGCAGGAGGTCTACCAGGAGACAGATGGAGCATAAAGTGCAATGAACAGCAACATATGAGCTCTATGTGCTCAATTACACCTTGTTACACACACATGAACACACACACACACACACACACACACACACACAAAACACACACATGCATCTGTCTCAGTAAATTATCTCCATCTGTCCATGACATCATCATGAGTTCAAAACAAAAAGCCTGATCTGAATAAAAAACACAAAGAGCAGAGTGAAGGAGAGGGCGTGGCCTGTGTGTCAGGCAAGTACAGTGAAGGAGGCGTGGCCTGTGTGTCAGTCAGTTACAGTGAAGGAGGCGTGGCTTGTGTGTCTGGCAGTCACAGTGAAGGAGGTGTGGCTTGTGTGTCTGGCAGTCACAGTGAAGGAGGCGTGGCTTGTGTGTCTGGCAGTCACAGTGAAGGAGGCGTGGCTTGTGTGTCTGGCAGTCACAGTGAAGGAGGCGTGGCTTGTGTGTCTGGCAGTCACAGTGAAGGAGGCGTGGCTTGTGTGTCTGGCAGTCACAGTGAAGGAGGCGTGGCTTGTGTGTCTGGCAGTCACAGTGAAGGAGGCGTGGCTTGTGTGTCTGGCAGTCACAGTGAAGGAGGCGTGGCTTGTGTGTCTGGCAGTCACAGTGAAGGAGGCGTGGCTTGTGTGTCTGGCAGTCACAGTGAAGGAGGCGTGGCTTGTGTGTTTGGCAGTCACAGTGAAGGAGGCGTGGCTTGTGTGTCTGGCAGTCACAGTGAAAATAAATAACTAAATAATCTGAAAGCGTGAGAACAGCAATAAGACACACACACTCACCCACCCTGACTGGCAGACCCAATATGCCTTTGCATATGTGTGTGTGTGTGTGTGTGTGTGTGTGTGTGTGTTTGTGCAACAAACTAATTCAGACATAATGAGAGACTCAGAGCAAGACAATCAATCTGTGTTAATTCATGAGCCAAAACCTCACACTCCAATAAGAGGAGACAAGCTAGTGTGTAGTTTTGTGTGTGTGTGTGTGTGTGTGTTTGTCTGTCTGTCTTCCATGTGAAAAGAGTGAAACATGCTTCAGTATATATTTCTGTCTATATGATATCAAAATAATATTACACAAACACATGGAGAATAAACACACACACACGCATACACACACACACACACACACACACACACTGAATGACTGGCATGTGTGTCCTAACAGCAAAGATGATGAGTGAGACAGAAGAGAAAAAATAACCCTGTAAATCTCTCTCTCTCTCTCTCTCTCTCTCTCTCTCACACACACACACACACACACACACACACAAAATAATTAAGTAACAGAAAATAAAAAGAGAAGCGTGTGACTCTCAGACAGCGTGATCACCTGTGGTTTTTAGACCACCTTAAACACACTTAAAACGCACGTCTAATCTAGACATCTGAAACAAAACCACTAACACTGCTGCTGGTGGGAAAATCCAGCTGTTTACATCTGTGTGTGTGTGTGTGTGAGGAAAACAGCTTATCCTCACAGCTGCTGTCTCAATTTTGCACAACAGTGTGTTCCTAAAACTCTTGCAGTCTCACACACACACACACACGCACACAAAATACGCTGATGTTACTGAGCTGTATTAGAGCAGAACTGACTCCCTCTGGTGGTCAGTAGCGGTAGTGACACGCTGCAGTGTTTAACAGCCAGTGTTCAGGTTTTTGCATTTAATGCACAGTTATTTCACTGACCACCAAACTGCCCTGTCCGCAACCCACTCCATCCCCAAACTGCCCCATCCCCAAACTGCCCTGTGCCCTGGTGGCAGATACATTGGAAAAATCTACCTGCTGCACATTCAGCTTTCACACATTTCAGTTCAGTTTCATTCCATTTTTGTAGAGTTTAAAATGATTTGAACTTTTCAACCTAAGTGAAAAGGAGAAGATGAAAGAAAGAAAGAAAGAAAGAAAGAAAGAAAGAAAGGAAGAAAGAAAGAAAGAAAGAAAGAAAGAGAAACTACCATTCTGGTCTTGTTGCCTCTGAGATCTGGAGATTTGGCACTCTGCTCTGTCTCCATAGTAACGAGGATGTGATGGGGTGCACACACACAAATATGCATGCATAGACACACACACACACACACATACACAAATACACACACACACACACACACACACACACACACACACACAGACACACACACACACACACGCTCTCCCGAACAGCTGGAGGCAAATCAGTATCTCGGGATGGTCCGGTTGTTTTTGTTTGAATAAAGCTGTTTTATGGCTGCTGTTATTTTCAGATAAACAGAAAGGAGTCAGTTCTCAATCCTGCACTGTTCATGTGTAACTGTCACGTTATAACACCTTTATTATTATTATTATTATTATTATTATTATTATAACACCTTTATTATTATTATTATTATTATTATTATAACACCTTTATTATTATTATTATTATTATTATTATTATAACACCTTTATTATTATTATTATCATCATCTTTCAAACAAAAACAAATGTTGTGTAAAGATAGAATTGTGTAATAATAGTGTAAATATAAAGTATATGAATTTATTTATTATTCTTGTGTGTGTCTGTGTGTGTGTATGCATGTGTGCGTTTGGTGTCTTTGTACATGTGTGTGTGTGTGTGTGTGTAAATAACAGTCGGAGTAAGTGTGAGGTTCTAGCAGTTTGTCTGGTGATATCAGTTTGTCTTTGTATATCTGTGATTAGTGGAACATCCAGGACAACAGCAGAGCGTCGAAAAAACTCCACCGAGGAGACAGAGCTGAAGACAAACGCCCTGGGAGAGACTGTGTGTGTGTGTGTGTGTGTGTGTGTGTGTTTGTTTTCATCTAAATCACTGCCACTGTCCAGGAATTCTCTTTCTGTCACTATGGCAACCTGAAATGCCTGCACACATACTCAGACGAGCTGGTGTGTGTGTGTATGTGTGTGTATGCATGGGTGTTTTTGGTGTGTGTCTGTGCGTGTGTGTATGCATATGCGTGTAATCTTGTGTGTGTGTGTGCATGTGTGTATGTATGTGTGTGTTTGGTGTGTGTGCATGTGTGTATGCATGTGTATGTTTGGTGTGTGTTTTTGGTGTGTATTGGTGTGTGTTTTTGGTGTGTGTGCATGTGGGTATGCGCATGTGTATGCGTGTGTGTGTTTGGTGTGTGTTTGTATGCGTATGTGTTTTTGGTGTGTGTGGATGCGTGTGTGTGTTTGGTGTGTGTTTGTATGCGTATGTGTTTTTGGTGTGTGTGGATGCGTGTGTGTGTTTGGTGTGTGTTTGTATGCGTATGTGTTTTTGGTGTGTGTGTGTGTGTGGATGCGTGTGTGTTTTTGGTGTGTGTGGATGCGTGTTTGTTTTTGGTGTGTGTGTGTGTGTGTGTGTGGATGCGTATGTGTTTATGGTGTGTGTGTGTGTGTGTGTGGATGTGTATGTGTTTTTGGTGTGTGTGTGTTTGTATGCATGTGTGTTTTTAGTGTGTGTGTGTGTGTGTTTTTGGTGTGTGTGTGTGTTCGTGGATGCGTATGTGTTTTTGGTGTGTGTGTGTGGATGCGTGTTTGTTTTTGGTGTGTGTGTGTGTGTGTGTGTGTGTGTGTTGGAGATCAAAGTTCGAAGGTGTGGTGCATCAGCCAGTTTATGACGAGTCATCACACACTCGTCCTGTACAGCGGTGTTAAAGTTGATAACGATAATAAAACTCTTGCTGGATTCATCATCCTAGAAGTGGGCGGAGTCACATGCCCCCTGGAGGTGTGCCCTTATTTTTCCCTTGCTGTTTTTTCAAAACAGATGTTTTGTCAACATCACCAGATATTTATTTGTTTGTGCCAATAAAATATTCCTCCCTGCCCCTTTAAGGCCGCCCCTTTAACTCCATTCCGACTGCAGCTACTCATTCTGCAAGCCAGAATAAGAAACCCAGGCTTACAGCAGGTCTGTAATTCTGTCGCGTACACACTACACAGCTAACTCCTAGAACAGGAACACACTGTTATGCTAATCATAGAGTTAGCTGCAGTGAGTTTAACACACACACTCACACACACACTCAGTTTGATCCCATGTAACGAGCTGTAGTGTGTACCTGTGTATCCAGCATCATCATCATAACCACCATCCAGAGCTCATATCTCCTTCCTCCTCGTCCTCCTCCTGGTCAGTTCTCGCGGTCTCGTAGGGTTTTAATCCGCTCTGTCCTTCGGCAGCACAAGGGAACGCATACACACTCTCTGGAACGCACTCCAGAGTGTAACTAGGGGTCATCTGAGGTCATCCGCCACAAGCACTTCCAGCACAGCGAGCGTCCGAGGGGGGGAAAGTGCAAAAATCCGTCACTGCTTTTTTTTCTTTTCTTTTACCCTGAGGACAGTTAAATTCGGACGATCGAGGAAGCACCGAGTTCCAGCTGCACGAGATTCTGGAAAAGTGTGTGAGATAAGTGGTTAAGTTCCTGTGCTATTGATCAGAGGGTTGTGTGTTTGAAACCCAGAGAGCTGCTATAGAGGAAGAACCCTGAAGGCTCGGCTGATCGGTTCTGTGCTTTTTATGTAAATGAGAGTGTCAGAAATCTGCACTCATGTTCTGCTGCTCATTAAAGATAAGTCTGAATGTCTCCATTTCATTCCAGCCAGGTCTGACTTTCCCTTTAAAGCACACACACTTCTCACGGCAGTTTCTTCTCTTAACGATGTGTCCGGCGTCAGGTGAGATGTGGAGCAGTGCTCAGGTGTGAGCTCAATTATGGGCAAATCTCAAAAAAAAAGAAAAAAGAAAATTAAACCTGACAGAAACCTTTAACGTGTGGCTTTTAAATTCAGCAAGGTTGGATTTCCCCTTTAAAGGATTCAAGCATGATTCATTCCCTTTAAGGGATTAACGCTGTCTGGTTTCAGGTGAGATCACACCGGCGTGATATCCATTATGGACCTCAAACCTCTCACACTTCCTAAAGTGGACAGCTTCAGTACATCCCTGTATTTTCAGCCACGTCAGACTTTATTTATTTATTTATATAAAAGGTATCCTGATATCCCTGGTGAGATTCAGACATTCAGTGTCAGACACAAACAAGTCCAAATATGTCCCTTAATGATGTTCCTCAGATGAACAGTAACACCGATGGGCCTGTGATTTTTTGAGCTTCTTCCTTGAGTGTACAGGTGATGCTTCAGGATGCAGATCCGTGCACACTAGATGACGTACACTAGATGATGCACACTAGATGATGTACAATAGATGATGCACACTAAATGGCGTACACTAGATGATGTACACTAGATGATGCACACTAGATGATGTACACTAGATGATGTACACTAGATGATGCACACTAGATGATGTACACTAGATGATGTACACTAGATGATGCACACTAGATGATGTGCACTAGATGATGTACAATAGATGATGCACACTAGATGATGCACACTAGATGATGCACACTAGATGACGTACACTAGATGACGCGCACTAGATGACGCACACTAGATGACGTACACTAGATGACGCACACTAGATGACGTACACTAGATGACGTACACTAGATGACGCACACTAGATGACGTACACTAGATGATGCACACTAGATGATGTACACTAGATGACATACACTAGATGATGTACACTAGATGATGCACACTAGATGATGCACACTAGATGATGCACACTAGATGACGTACACTAAATGACGTACACTAGATGATGCACACTAGATGATGTACACTAGATGATGCACACTATATGATGTACACTAGATGATGCACACTAGATGACGTACACTAAATGACGTACACTAGATGATGCACACTAGATGATGTACACTAGATGATGCACACTAGATGATGCACAATAGATGATGTACAGTAGATGACGTACACTAGATGATGCACACTAGATGATGCACACTAGATGACGTACACTAAATGACGTACACTAGATGACGTACACTAGATGATGCACACTAGATGATGCACACTAGATGATGCACAATAGATGATGTACAGTAGATGACGTACACTAGATGATGCACACTAGATGATGCACACTAGATGACGTACACTAAATGACGTACACTAGATGACGTACACTAGATGATGCACACTAGATGATGCACACTAGGCCACTTCATAAAGTATGCAGCGATGCTCAAACCTACACCTGAAATCCCAGTCCCGGTTTAAACCCGAGTGTGTG
Source organism: Hemibagrus guttatus (assembly GCA_033459395.1). Taxonomy (NCBI): domain Eukaryota; kingdom Metazoa; phylum Chordata; class Actinopteri; order Siluriformes; family Bagridae; genus Hemibagrus; species Hemibagrus guttatus. The sequence continues at coordinate 908,342 of JAUCMX010000014.1, read as the reverse complement.
TTCGGGTTCAATCTGAGATCAAATTACAAAAAAGTAAAAAAAAACAGGTCAGCGCGCAGGTCACGAGCGTCAGCACAAAGTGATGAGGATGAAGATGAGGATGAAGAAGATGCAGCAGCTTCATCATGCCCGGTTCATCTTTCCATTTTTTTCCTCCGAAACAACAACAGCAAGACATCCCAAACATTCACCCCATTTTTAAGGCACGGCGCGCGGGTTTTTCCATCCTTTCTCCTTCCTCCAGATTGTGCTGTAATCCCATCTTCTTCTTCCTCTTCTTCTTCTTCTTCTTCTTCTTCTTCCTCTTCTTCTTCTTCTTCTTCTTCGCTCCTCTGACAAAATGGACGGCCTCTCTGCTTTTTTTTCTTATCTCTCGAGCTCAGTCCGATTCCACTCCCTTTTCTTTTTCTCGCGTTCCATTCTCACACACATCCAAAAGGCGAGAAAAACACACACATGAACGATAAACCAGAGAGAGAGAGAGGGAGAGAGAGGGAGAGACCACGCGTGGGTTCCGGTGAAAAGTCGCCGCTTTTCTTTAACGCGGTGATTTAAATAAAACGCACCCAGATCGACGGGATCGGACTGCACGCTGTATGCAGGGGAGAGCGGCTCAAAATCAGCACGATCCCTCACATTTGCACACTGAGATCGGATTGGATGTCTGATAACAGCATGGCGGAACCTTGTCATGAATTATAATTAAAATGCAAATAAAGCACCTTGTATGGAGGGAAACCAGATCACAATTATAATTATAAGGCTGGTTTAATTTGCATACTGAAATCTGATTGGACGTCCAATAGGCTTTCAATACAGCAACATGGATCTTACCCCAGGGAGAAAAGAGTGGCTTAAATTAGCATAATGCTGCTAAAAAAAAGTACATTTTCCTGTCAATGGAGTGATAAACTACAAGGTGGATTATATATGAAATGTGCATTATATACCACATAGAAAGAAATGCAGACCAGCTTTTAGAAATAAACCTTATATATATATGTGTATAAATATATATATATATATATATATATATATATATATATATATATATATATATATATATATATATATATATATATAAGAATTACATGTAAGCATCTAATCTACTCTGATTAATTTATTTGATATAAAGTGAAGCCCTGACTCTGAACACAACACCCAACAATCACAGCAGGGACACGGATTTTGACCCGTTTTATCCAGCATCATTCTCAGCCGCGATGCAGCGCAGAGAAGCAGAGCTGCTCGTGATGACTGATTCACACGAGAGTCGATTCCTTTTTTAATTGATTCAAAAGATCGGTTGATTCGCAGATATGAACAGATCACATTTATTTTCTTTAACGTATTCTACTCATGAATTAATGATTGGAATTCCGTTCTTATAGCAAGTCAGATCATTTGAATCATATCAAGAATAAGAGTCGACTCTTTTGGCTCTATCATGTCTGAGGCTCTCTTCACGCTTATGAAGCTCGGTGTATTGAATCGTGTTGATTATATTACACATCACGAAGAACCTACAGATTTTGTCTTGAGAGTTATTGCTTTTCCAGAAACATACATCTAGTAATTTATATATATATATTATATATATATATATATATATTTTTTTTTTTAATATATATATATGTACATGTATTTTTAAAAAAGTCATTTGTAAGCCCCATAGAGTTCTCTGGTTGTCATTGTGTGAGAACTGTGAGAACATTTCTGTACAGAACCCTGCAAGATGGTGTATCTCACAGAAAGGGTTCCTGTGGGAACGTTATAATGAGCTACAGCAGGTGAGAGAGTCGCCTCCCAGCTCCACGGATCTCTGTTCCATTCCTGAGCTCGGCTCCCTGTCCGTGTGGATGGAAACAGTGTTCTGTGTTCTTCCCATGTCTGTGTGGGCATCCTCAGGGTTCTTCAGCTTCCTTCCGAGTGGTGTGAAGGTGTGAATGATGCCCTGTGATGGACTGGCTTTCCATCCTCTGTGTATTCCTGCTTCACACCCAGTGCTCCTTGGATAGACAACCAAGGGAGGACTGACATTAAGACTAAGACACCAAACAAGTTCATCAGTGGGGTTTTAACAGGTTCTAGCAGGAACACTAACCAGAAGCAGGCTGGACATGTAGATATCAATTCTCAGATCCAGAACATGTGACCTGCTGCTGGTGTGTTTATCCTCATCACCTCATTCTCATTTCAAGGACATGTGTGTTGGTGACCTCAGTGCCACTGACCTTGAGTGTGTGTGTGTGTGTGTGTGTGTGTGTGTGTGTGTGGGTGGTGTGGTGGGGGGGTGTGAAACACTCAACTCAGAAAGTAAAGGAAGTAAAGAAATAGAGAACCAGAGTTATGGAACACACACACACAGAGAGAGAGAGAGAGAGAGAGAGAGAGAGAGAGAGAGAGAGAGAGAGAGAGAGAGAGAGACTTTGGCCTTCACTCTGACCCAATAAAACTTCCACAAAGCTACAGTGTTCATCTCACCTAAAGCAGCTGCACATTTAAACGTCCAAAACGTTCCCTTTAATTCAGGTGTGGAACATCAACCATGTTTACCATCTGAGGTTTATTTCCTTAGTTTTGGGTGCACACACAAACACACACACACACACACACGCTTGAGTCTCAGTAACAGCACATGTACGTTCAATATGCTTCAGACTTTAGGCCACGCCCACTGCATGGTAAGACTTCTGTACTGGAAAGGAAGCGAAAGCCGGAGCTCTGGAGTGTTTCGACCTCTGATACACTCATTAGTCCGTGTTTACGGACACCACTCTGTCAAACAGAGTCAGAAAACTCATCAACACACTGCCTGAGTCACCAAACACCTCCATAATGCCGAGCGACGAGACCCTGAGCGCCGGAGGAGGAGGAGTTACAACCTGAAGCGCGTTATTCCTCCCATTTATTCCACAGGAACATGTCACAGATTACAGTTTATTACATAAACAGTGAAGTGCTACGCTTTTTATACATTTTTAATTGGTAAATTTTTTTTAAATGTTGTGTGAAACTTTCTGTGAAACATGTTTACGTTATATGTTTAATGTGTAAAAAGCGCTGATATTTAACACTTAAAAAAGCCTTTTAAAAAAAATCTTGCTGTGTTTCTATACACAAATGTACACACCGCTGAATCCCACGCAAAATCCTCATTCACTCTACTAAACACTGATGCTGATTTTCCTAAATAGAGCTAACGGTGTAATTAAAGCTACCAGAGCTGACTCCGCCCCTTACTCTAACCTCAACCAATCAGAAGTGAGAGATCACTTACATTTCTGGCATTTGGCATTCTTATCCAGAGCGATGTCCAAAAGTGCTTTAAAGTCAGTCAATGAATACATTAACACTGGTTCAATAGGTCACACACTTAGGATACCATTAGCCTAAAAACTAAGCTGATATATATATATATATATATATATATATATATATATATATATATATATATATATATATATATATATATATATATATATTTATTAATTAGTATGTAAAAATATGTTTTTAATATATAAAAACGGGAAAATAAGAGCTAGTTGGAGTGTTTCGGGAAGAGGTAGGTCTCAGGCCATCGTTTGAAGACGGTCAGTGACTCGGCTGTACGGACATCTAAGGGAAGTTCATTCCACCAGTTCTTCCACTACCTCTTACCCTGAGAGATGGTGGGACCAGTCGAGCAGTGCTAGTGGATCTGAGGGAGAGAGGTGTAGTTTGAGGAGTAATGAGAACTTTGAGGTCAGTTGGTGCTCGTCCATTCTTGGCTTTGTAGCCAAGCATCAGTGTTTTAAATCTGATGCAGCTACTGGAAGCCAGTGGAGGAGCAGCAGTGGGGTGGTGTGGGAGAACTTCGGCAGGTTGAAAACAAGTCGTGGATTTTGGATCATTTGGATCATCAGTGGATGAATTATGTTCAAGGATAGATCTGCCAATAGAGAGCTGCAACAGTCCAGTCTCCAAATGACCAGAGACTGAACAAACACCTGAGTAGCCTGTGTGGATAGAAATGGCCGAATCCTTCTGATGTTGTACAGAAGAAACCGACATGAGCGTGTCACGTTAGCAACATGACTTAAGTCTTTAAGTTGTTTAAGTTTAACATCATCACTTTAAAAAATCCCTGTAAAGTTGGCTGATAAACTCTTTAACACAAGCAAAATGTTTACATGGACAAAAAAAAAAACACAGAAAATGTTCAATAAGACTCTGGAGTCAATTGTCCAAAAACAACACTTTAGTGTTAAAATCATCAGAAAGCATCACAAAAAAACATTTTCAAATCATTTGGGGAAAGGAAACACATTCAGCAAAAACTATGCATTAATCATCCATTTTTATGTGGTACATTTAATAAATCAGTCTGAAAAAGTGGCATTGTGATTCAGAAGCATGAGCCTGTGATCAACTGCACCATTATACTGCATTCTCATCATGGACGTCTGAACGCTAACATCACTCCTTAGGCTGGCTAAATAGGGAGAGTCATGATTTCAGGCAGTGAGATGAAATCTCTGGCATTAGGAAGGTGTATAAAGTATATTTGACAATAATTTGTAGTCATGTCTGACAGTGTGATATTGCTAACACTGTTTTAAAAAACAAAAAAAACAAAAGGTGGCCATGTGAAGGTCAGTATCAGCACATGCCGGTTTGTGCATCAGGTTCAGCTCCATACCATCTTTTCCAGTTCCATTTCAGAGACGAGGGAAAGAAACGGCGTAAACATGTGCATGCTGTGTTGAAAATTAGCATCAGAGGCAGCAGAGAAACGTGCTCTAGCAGGTTAAATAGATAGTATCTGTGCTGATATATTACCGGGATTAGTACATGGTTAGTAAACTCCTAACGTTTTTCCACTGACACGGTGCTGGAGCTTTATCTAGAACCATTCTCATTCAGCAGCTCACTTCATTTCTGATGCTACAGATACAGATCTTATAAAGAGGCCTCGCCTCCTTCACTGAGACTGACAGGTACACAGGCCACACCTTCTTTACTGAGACTGACATGTACACAGGCCATGCCTCCTTCACCGAGACCGACAAGTACACAGACTATGCTTCCTTCACTGAGACTGACGTACACAGGCCACGCATCCTTCACCGAGTCTGACAGCTACACAGGCCACGCCTTCTTTACTGGGACTGACAGCTACACAGGCCACGCCTCCTTCACCGAGTCTGACAGGTACACAGGCCACGCCTTCTTTACTGGGACTGACAGCTACACAGGCCACGCCTCCTTCACCGAGTCTGACAGGTACACAGGCCATGCCTTTCTTCACTGGGACTGAGATACACAAGCCACAGCTCCTTTATTCAGAAAGGCCACACCTCTTTACCTGGATCTGACAGACATATATGCCACACCTTATTCACTGTAACCAACAACTACAGAAGCCAAACCTTTTTTTTTTCATCACCACTGACGGATACAGAGGCCATACCTCCTTTACTAGAAGCAAAAGGAGCCACACCTCCATACCCAGTAAGAATAGACAAAAAGTCCATGCCTCCATTTCTAGCAAGAACATGCAGAGGCCACGCCTTTTTCACTAGGACCAGCGAGTTAATTCAGTGCTGCACTAAACCAGTTTATTATGTTATTAAATCCAGTAGCAGAGCCTGCTAGCTAAAATGAACAAAACTACTGATAAAGTCTGCAGATGGCCGAGGTAACATGATGTAACCAAGCCCCGCCTTTGCTCACTCAGTGACACCTGTCAATCAAAATACTCATATTATAAAATAAATTAAGCTCTGCCTGTAAAATCCGTCCACTTTATGATGTAAGAGTTCAGAGAACCGGAACAGTGCTCGCTCCATGTCAGTGGAAAAGGTATCAGTGACTTACTCTCACTCACTCACACACACACACACACAACACACACACACACACACACACACACAGCGCAGCCTACACATACAGCAGAACTTGGAATGAGTACATGAAAGAAAAAAAATCAGACATTAATATATGAAGCTCGAACAGAATCGTGCCAATAATCAATTACACAACCCAATAAAACCACACACACACACACACACACACACAACACTGTCCTCGCTCATACTCTACCCTTTATTCCGGACGAGGATGTTTCAGCACATCCCTATATTCAACTTAACGCTCTCCTAACCATATCCCATAATTCAGTTCTGCATGCTGGGGTCACTAACGTGGAGAGCGTGACACTCAGGAGTAACGGTCAGTAGTGTGGTGATTACAGGAAGAGTAAAAACAACATGGTGTGATGAAGCCGAGTTACTGTCGTCACTCTGACGCTGATTATTTTCCTAGAACAGCATGTCCTGAGTGTTATTCCTCTTATACCTCACTCTTAATCCTGCACAGCTGTGACGAATCGGGGAAAAACAAAACTGTTCCTGTTCTTACTTTTATTCCTGAAGGTAATAAGACAATAACCAAATGCGGAAACCTCTCTGTCCTGAAGAGCTCAGAAAACTTACAGCTTTACCTCAGACAGTTACAGAGAACTGACACTGGAGACTCTTTCCATAAACGTAAAATTTCTCCTTTTTGATTGGCTTATTATTAGCGTCCACTGCTGTCAGAGCTGCTGCTATAGAACATTAATCCACACCTTCTGACCGATCCAGAGTCCAGAACTCAGCAGCTCTGTGATGTAGGACACATCTAACGCCTCACTGTGTAACCAGCCTTATATTTAATCTTCCTTATTGCCTTATAGCGTAGAGTTTAAACCTTCAGCGAAGAAGAAGAACGTAACCATAGCAACAATGACCCTGGAGTGTTACGGTGTGTGTTTTGTTTAGAACTGATTATCGGCACGTGTTTAGTGTAGAGTTGATGTTTGTTTGTTCAGGGTGTGTGTTCTGCTGCTAAATTTCTTCACCAGCCCTCTTGGCATCACGAATACATCCATCGTAAAAAAAAAATAAAAAAAAAATAACACCAGAATGAAAAAAGTAGACGTTTATAAAGTAAAATGTTTTTTAAAAAGATTAAGAAAAAAACAACAAAACACTGAGAACCCTTCACTTGGATTGCAAATTTGCAGAGCGGTTTGGACACAACCGGATCCTTTTCAAGTGTTCAGTGCAATCGAAAGCTTCACACACACACACACACACACACACACACACACACACACACACACAGTCTGACTACGAGAGAGCTGTGAGCCGAGGCGTAAGGTTTTCTCCCGTAACTTCCCATAATGCAATGCAGAAAGATGACATCCTTCCCAGGATGCAATGGGGCACCGCTCTGGTTGTCGCTGTGGTTTCTGGTTGCCGTGGTTTCACTGGATGAGGAGTGTGTGAGCTACGAGCCGTCCTGCAGCTCCTTAGCCTTGGTCAGGATAGTGTGTACGTCTGAAATGGGGTAATCCTAAAACACAGACGTTACCCATAATTCACTGAGGCAGTCCTTAAACATTGTGTGTGTGTGTGTCTGTGTGTGTGTGTGTGTACACATGTTACCTGGAGTAATCTCATGTTTGTTGTAAAGTCTCCTGCCAGCAACTGATCACGAATTAAACTGAAACACAAATAAACTACATTAACATACAGGAGAGTGAGCAAGAGAAAGGGGGGGGGGGGGGGGGGGGAGAGAAGAGAGAGAGAGAAAGAGAGAGAGAGAGAAAAGGGGTGGAGCGAGGGAGAGAGAGAGAGAGAGACAGAAATAAAGTAGTCCTACGTGAGCATGGCGCAGCAGACGATTATGAGGAAGTGGAATCGATCCTGATCGGCGAAAAGCGAATCCCAAATCCGGATCACATCCGGCAGCAGAAACTCCTGAGAGAGCAGCAGAGTCAGCCAGCGGAATGTAAAGTACTGCGGCTTTATATTCTGCTCCTGCTGTGGGGACGGAACGAGGGATATACAGAGGGGAGAGAGAAAGAGAGAACGAGAGAGAGAGAGAGAGAGAGAGAGAGAGAAAGAAAGAATTTTGCATTACAGAACTGTGTGCACCGTGGCTGGGTCCCAAGCGACACACCCTAATCACACACTGCAGTGCATTATGGGTAAGGCTGGGCAACATGGCAAACATCATATCAGAGAACTTTAAGGATCTTCAGGATAAACAACACACCTCATGATACATTTCACCCAAGTTTAATTGTTTAAAAAAACAGGAAGTGGATTTAGCACTCACCAGTTTCATGTAGAGCTCCCTGTCCTTCTCCTTGAGCATGGAGAAGACGCTCTCCATCTTGTATGTGATGCCGCACTGCGAGTCGTCCAGACTCTTAATGAAGTTATCGCGGTTCTCCGACATCAGATTAGTAAAACAGAAGAATGTGTCGGCCTCGGCGTGCTCTACCGGACGACAGGAAAACAGAGGAGGGCAAGAACAGAGAGATCGGTGATCAGAATGTGTTGCGTCATGTAGTGATGCGATGTTTCCAGCAGTGGGCAATAGCAGCGTTCAGCACACGCACACACACACACACACACACACACACACACACACACACTAGTACCTCAAACTGAGTAAAAACCTTCAACAGCAGCCATGTTTGTTTTTGTGTTTATAATTGTTGTTGTTTACCTTTCCACTGCGTGTTGGGGTCGGTAGCAAAGGTGTAGTAAATCGGCCCGACGATCTCGTTCATGCCCTGTACGTAGGCAATGCCCGGGTTCAGCTTGGCATAGATGAACAGGATTCGCTCCACGACTTCCCAGTGCGCCTCGAAGCCGTTCGGCAAAACCTCATACTCGTTAGAGGGGTACAGGTTTAGCGCCTTGCCCGGAGAGCTCACCTAGGGGTGAAGGGTCAAAGGTCAAAATGAGGGGACCATCAATGCTGCAAATAAAAAAAGTTTCAACCTGAGGATTAACAGGTTAAAACAATATACTATTATTTATATTGCAAAAGTTCAACAATCAGAAAAGGTCATGTGATGACTCTGAAGATTCACCTATACTTTGTGTACATCCCCGACGAAATAAACAAACTAAAGTAGAATTCTACAGCGCTAGTCCCCGCTAACACTGACCAGCTTCCCATTACAGCTAGTGTTTAAAAACCTATCGTCAAACCAAATGAATATTTTCAGCTATGAAACACGGATCATGACAACAATCATGACGACAGATAGAGGTTTAAAGAGAAACGGTGTGTTTAACTTCGATATTTTGGCTCGGGAGGTGTGGCTTTTAATCTGTCATGTGTACATAAGAAGCACACAATCCTCTCACACACACAAAAACACGTGTCAAGTAGAAACAGGCCTTAAAGAGAAAGCAAGAAAATTCTATGTGGATAAAAGCTCTGTGGAGAGGAGAGACAAAATGCAATAAATGACACACACACACACACACATCATGGGAGGGGGAGGAAATCTCTAACACACTGTTTGTTGCCGATGGCCACGCCCACTAAACGTTTTGTCTCGTAACGCTCGTCTTTCTTACCTACAGACTCCTCCTGAGGAAATCAGCTCTCCAGCCAGTTGCTGAGGAAACATACGCTGGTTCAGAACACACACACACACACACACACACACACACGCCCTCCAGACCCCCAGCTGAACAATTCCCTTCTCTTACCTGCTCCTAAAAGAAGGTCTAAATAAAGAACATCACAGGGGCCTGAACTATGCTTGGGTTTTCACACTGAAGACCTTTTCTTGTTCTGCTCTCTGTATGCATATGTATGTGTGTGTGTGTGTGTGTGTGTGTGTGTGTGTGTTTACAAAACACATGTTAAAGAATAAAATCAGCAAAAGAATGAGATCAACCCGATGTCCTGACCTGTCTGGAGGCGTGGCCTAAAATCTGAAGTACTGCTTGTGAGTGTGTGATGAAGTGCACATGCTAATCACACACTATGACACACTATGCTAAAATGCTATTTATTAGCGTTCTTTTACTTCAATTTTAGCCAAAAACAAAAAACCCACATAAGAGAACACGCCTTTGCTGATCGTCAAGACTTAGGAGCAGATAACGAGGGGACTGAAGAGCTTCTTTAAAGATAAAAAGACAAATCAAACACACACACACACACACACACACACACACACACACCCCAGAAGGACTCACCTTTATTTGACCATCTGAACTCTGATCAAAGCAAACAGGTCAAAAATAAATCCAGCTGTTTACTGAGAACCAAACACACCTTCAAGTACACACACACACACACACACTCACATTGGTGACTCCGCTGCGGTTACGGTTGACAGTCTGAGCTTTAAGTGTAGTTTGTTCCACGCGTCTCCGCAGGGTTTCGTACTCGTTCTGCGAGTCAAGGATCAGCTGACAGGGAAACTCAGTGGGTCTCTGGAAGAATGCCATGTCGGGATATAAACGCCTGGGAACACACACACACACACACACACACACACACGAATTCACATTTTTATGGTCTGTTTGTGACAGCAATAAATACACACTTAGTGTTAAAGTGTTAGGACTGATCTGAAACCCAGGACCCTCCTCGGACCGGTACCAGAACCAGACACCAGAGGAAAAGTATCAGATATCAGATCTGGACTTGGATTTTGGGAACAAATTAATTCTTAAAATTAGACATTTTTACACATTAAGGGATAGGAAACACTTTCTATACATTATTCTAATTACAACATAAGAGTCTCAGCTAGTAGAATGATTTATTTTTAATCCATTTCTACTTTTCATTCATCTGTAACATATGGAAATGTTTACGCTGTAACCTTATTAGTCTAATTAAAACTATCTAATTCACTCTGCACAGAATCTAATAATTAATTAAAACCTCAGGATTAGACAATTTACTGGTCCAAATTCACACAGTCCAGTGGTCTCTGAGTGACCACATGATGTGTATTAACTAATCTAATGTTAAAAGGTAAAGGCTCTTATACTGCAATATAAGATAAAAGTCTTTTATTTAAAACATTTTTAAAACAGTAGACGATCTGATAAAAAAAAAACACTAAAAAACATGGTGATTCTGTTCTAATAAATAAAAAAAAAGAACATTTTAATTTGTTTCCGTACACAAAGCACCTCGGTGTCGCTGATCCGAAATATTCCCGGTATTTAAGAATTAAAGCGTTCTAAAAAGAAGAGCACATTAATTTTCTTCACATCTCTGGGTCACGGACTGAACAACAGATCGAGGAATGAAGGAGGGATCAATCCTTTGTCCATGGCCACTGAGGCTATCAGTCCTAAACAAGTGGGCGTGGCCTCTAGTTTATCACTCAGTAGAGGAGGCGTGGCTCAAGGATAACAGCTGTGTCTGTACGCAGAAAAGCCGTGACGTACCTGACGTCTTTATCGATCTGTAACAGAACCTCGTTATCCTTAAAGTAGTTGTTCCATCGGCTCTCGGGATTCGGATTTAACGGCTGCGAAGGACAGAGAGAAGAAACCGGAGCGTTAAGATCTAATGAGAATTCGACGTCTCTGAGGAGACACTTAGATTAAAGCAGAGCTAAACGTCATCACTCACGTGATCCTCCATGGTCACGTCCTCTCTGGAGAGACCCAGATTAGCTTTAGCGATTCCCGGCTGGATGATCATCTCCTTCAGAAACTGGGAATAAATCTCCCTACACACACACACACACACACACACACACACACACACACACACTTCAATGTGAGTCAGTACAATTTTTACAACTTATTAATTCATTACTTCATATTTTTTTTTATAAATCATAAAAGAAAACAGGCAATTAAAAAAATAATAAAAACTTTTAATGAAAGAGTTTTATTACAGTTAGGACTGTAGACCTTTATAAAATCCTGAATAAAATCCCCCCCCCCATTTTTGTTTTTGTACAGGATTCTCTTAAAAAGAATAAAATGTTAGTAATTAAATAAAGAAATAAAATAAAAAATAATCAATCACTAAATGTTACAAATAACACGTTACATCAAACCTGCATTTGAGTCGTTTCACATTATTAAAGCTCTCAAATCAGAACCTCGGAGAAACTACGATTCATTATTTTGTCACGAATTTTGAAATGTCATCTTTTCTCAAAAATCAACAACACTGGAGCATTTCAAATCACAGGCTGAATTAAATACAAAAACCTAAATTAGATGTTTGTGAATTCCTAAAGACATTTAATTAAAGATGATTCAATTTGATTCACTGAACAGAACAGACTCAGTGATTCCGAATCGACTCTCGCTCTTTCTAATCATCGCTCAGCGCTGTTTACTCACACTGAACTTTGTGTCTTGTGCACAGAAACTCCACAGACTGCCGATAAAGCAGTTCTGAAAGTTCTGAATCGTTCGCTGAGCTTTTCCTCAACACATATAAGCAAGCGGATCAAGGAGACTTTTTTGCCATTTTCCTTCCTGAAACTAACTTCTCTATTACACTTCCACTGAGAGAGAGAGAGAGTGTGTGTGTGTGTGTGTGTGTGAGACCTCTGTTTTTTCAGGAACGAGTCCCATAACGTCTGGTCCAGTGGCAGGTAGTTCAACAAGATCTGAAAAAAAATTCAAACAAATAGAAATGTTCAACATTTTTCAATATTTTTAAAGACATTTTTTTTCTATTTCCATGTCTAAACAACGAGTTGCACTGTCCGCAGGATTCTGGACTCTAATTGGTGGATCCGGTGTTGATTAATTCTCTCTAACAGCAGCTCTGACTGTAGTGCAGGTTTATATTAAGGCACTCGCTTGGATACCTTATTGTTTCCATAGCAACGGCTCATTCAAGGGGGCGTGTACAGCACACGCTAATAATAGTGCTGCAATAAACGAAGTGTGAGAGGAATAAAAGACTCAGGGACGTGCCGTTAGAGGAAATTAATCAGCCTCAGTGTGTTAGCAGTAAATCTGCTTCATCATGTTGATACTAAATTTACAGAATAAACCGATAAAGCACGGGAAAATGATGATTGTCGAGTCCTCAATGGGCGCAAAAGCACCTCACCTTCCAGCACAAAGACCGAATCCCGCCTTCAAAAGGAATTCCTGAGGGAAGTCATATATTGGGAATGAAGGACAGAGAGAAGAAAGAAAAGCTATCATTATCTTTATCATTATTATTATTATTATTATTATTATTAGTAGTAGGACAGAAAGGTGGAGTGAAGGTGAGTCGTTACCGCCGAAGCAGAGCTCCCGTAGTGCCTTCAGGTCCACCTTCTCCTCGCTCAATGCCGTCTTAAACTCCTGAATCCTTCAAACAAACAATAATAAAAACTCAAACTCAGCATGTGTGAGAAACAGACTGTTTATTTTATTACTCTACCGGTGTGGATTACATGTACTAGACCAATAACAGACCTTAGAGAAGGTCCGAACAGGCTAATGAGTGTTGGGTACAAAGGTTTGTACACCCACAGGACAGATAAAGGACGGTAGAGAAACGTAAATCAAAGCAGTGTATGATTTCATAATAATTATTAAAAGCAACAAACACGTTTCAGTCCAGAGCTCCAGGGACACATGACCAACATCACGTCACCAAAATATTCTACACTTCTATATTAATCACCGCACACACGCTGGCTCACAAACCACCAGCCACACAGTCGAGGTTCAATTATAAATAACAAACACACTGATAAGAATTTATTTTTCACTTTTAATGTTTCAATTAAAAACCTTTAACACACCATCGGCTTCTAAAATCATCTTTTTATTCATTTATTAAATCTGAATAAAATATAGGACCTATAGGCTTGGAGAGATGACAAACATATCAAGGGCATTTCGACACAATTTCATCACGAGCTCTGTCCAAGAAAACGTCTGCAAAAGTCTAATTGCAATACATTTTTAATAACAAAATATAGAATAAAAAAAAAAAATCATTTTTAAGATGCAGGATTCAGTTCTACACGTTCAGAGGAAGTCAGCTCCTTTATCGGAGTTATGTGTTTGGTAGAAAATAAACTTGTGCACAATCAATGACACGATTCATCACAACGCTGAGATCACGTGGTCAAACCGTCCAGCCTTAAATAAGCGAGAAGAATCATAAAGACGTCCTTGTAAAAGTTTACACTTCCGTCTCGACAAGAGGCGAATATTTTCAGATAACTTCCACACTCCTCTCTTAAATCCTCTGAACAGCTACGAGACCCTCTCCCAGTCTGACCAGCACTCTCATGATGATTTTCAGTTTCTGAGTTTTCATTTAAAAAAATCAATAAACCGGTCCTGAAAGAAGACTCAAAGGACCAGCAGACTCCTGGCTGTGGATTTTAACTGCAGTCACAAGACCTTTCGGGTTCTGTGGTTAAAGTCTAATTTTAAGTACCAAGGTTTAAGTGCTGACTGGAGCTTTAAAACCAGCTGGCAGATTCGTCTTCAGCTCAGCAGTTAAGCTTCTCAGCTGGTGACCAGATCAATGTCTGCTCTCTGTTTAATGCGAAGACTCTGGATTCTTCAAGCTATTTTAGAAAGAGCGCTTGGGAATAATCAAAGTAAAAAATAAATGAATAATATTAATTTTATTTTAATTAATTTAATTTAAAATTAATTAATTTTTTTTACTTGACTAACGTTTTTCATTCACTATTCTATTATTGATTTAATTCTTTCTGGGTTTTTTTTTACCTGCTTTAACTCACCTGATTAAATTAATCACCATTAATTAATTAATCATGTCAATGAGTCAGGTATAATAGAGCAGAAAAATCATCCAGTTTAGAAATTCCATTCCCTCTCATAACTTGGACTCAATTTAATGCCTCAATTTAAAACATGTTAAAGATTTGAACTAAATAAATAAAAGGATATGAAACACTGAAAAAGTGCATTTTATCCGCACAGCTCTGCCGTAACGCTAACGTTACTCTCGGCCGCTAGGCTACACAGCTAGCTAACAGATCCGGATAAATTCGCGTTTTTTAAATCCTAATCAAATCACACATCTTTATTCCCATTGCATTCATAAAAACGCATTTTCTGCAGTCCAATAATGGTTAATTTCTCACCTGTTTTTGTAGGAACTCGACATGTTGGAGCGACAACAGAACTGTTCCTGGAGAAATGAAAGGGAGGGTGGTGTCGCAGGAAAAACACTCCGGCTGGGAAACAAATGACGGCGCTCCGAATATTCACACAACAAATATTTAAAAATGTAAAATCTACATTATTATTCATCGTTAAATATCTTTCTCTATAGTTGTTACTAGTTATACTCGGTGTCTATACAGCTTGCTAGATTAACAAACTACATATTGATGCTGGTCATAATTAAAAAAAATAAAAAGGTCCGACCACGAAAGAAAATCGTTCCTTTTTTTTTCTGATGTAACGGAAAGACAATCATTACATGTCTGTCACACACACACACACACACACACACAAGTAGTTTAATGTTTCCTTTGCTTAATATTTATGATTAATTATAATATTTAGTCCAAACATGTCACTTTTCCATCAGGGAGAGATTAAAGCCTGGGGAACTGGATGCCCCTGAAGAGCTGCCCCACAGGCAGAATAAAGCCCAGCTGTTTGTGCAAATAATTCCACTGAGAAGCTCGTCAGTCTCCAGGTTAGTTTTAGAGCATGGGCTGTCAGGGGAACTCAACTGAACCTTTTCATCTGGAACGAGAAAATCTGGATTTTCATGACTTCAGCTCTGTGGGTCATTTTCATCACTACCTTCCTATTAGTTTCACTGCAGTGTTTGAACATGAGATCAGTCACGGTGCCTGAAAGACATTTCTCAAATTTAACTGCATTTTTCTTTTAAAAAATGGAAACAAAGAAGTCTAAACGCGAGCTATAACACACTCTGTAAGCAATATGACTGTCTCAGTGGATATCGCATTTCTCATGTCATTACATTTTGATCCTAATCACTTGTTTTTGCTTCTCAGTTCATTACATTTTACACAGACCAGGCATAACATTATGACAACCCGGCTAATATTGTGTTGGTCGCCCTTTTTCTGACAAAACAGCCCTGACCCATCCTGCACTGTGTATTCTGACCCCTTTCTATCAGAACCAGCATTAACTTCTTCAGCAATTTGAGCAACAGGAGCTCGTCTGTTGGATCGGACCACACGGGCCAGCCTCCGCTCCCCACTTGCATCAATGATCCTCGACCGTCCATGACCCTGTCTCCGGTTCACCACTGTTCCTTCCTTGGTCCACTTTTGATAGATACTGACCACTGCAGACCGGGAACACCCCACAAGAGCTGCAGTTTTGGAGATGTTCTGATCCAGTGGTCTAGCCATCACAATTTGGCCCTTTTTGGTCAAACTTGCTCAAATCATTACACTTGTCCATTTTTCCTGCTTCTAACACATCAACTTTGAGGACAAAATGTTCACTTGCTGCCTAATATATCCCACCCACTAACAGGTGCCATGATGAGGAGATACTCAGTCTTATTCACTTCACCTCTCACTGCTCACAGTGTTATGGATGATCAGTGTACGTCACAACACTGCTGAGTTCTGGTTTCTGATTGGTTGGAAACATTTTTTGTTTTGAAAGTGTTCATTCTCTCCAGTTTGTCAGAGGTAAAGCTGTAACTAAATTTTCCTACAACATCTTCAGGACAGAAGACGTCTTTACAGTTTGCCTGGTAAACACGAGAAGCTGCAGGGTTTTTTGTCTTACTTACTTTTTTATTTAAATTTTTTTGTCTTATTTACTTCAAGGAGAGAATAAAGAGAGGCTGGTGAAAGAAACACGGTTTATAGCTGCTATAGGAAGTGACAACTGGAACTCACTTGTCTTAAATGAAGTTAAATATTTAATAAAGAAAGTATCGTAATATCGGGCGAATTGCTGTAGTATAACACACTACGTGATCTTTGAATGCATTCATCTAACAGTGTATAACAGTCAGTAACAGTTTCCTGCTTGCTGCATTAAAACCAAAAAGATGGAAAAAAACAAACAAAAAAAAAACAAAACAAAAATAAATAAATAAAAGCAAAAATGAAAAAGCCCCGCAATTTTAAGTGAACCTGAATGGAATCTTTTATCAGGGTTTTTTACACTGACACAGGAAACAAATATGTAAGAACCCGGAAGTTGAAGGTTGTTTTGTTGACATCGGGACGAGCGACGTTAAAGAGAAAGGATAATAATCCACCTAATGAGAAAGAATGATTGAGCAAAGTAAATGATCCGAAGCTAAATTTCCACTGACGAGACAAAAGTTAAAGCCGGATTCTGGTAAAATTCCAGCTTTCCTTTCGGTGTCATGATCATGGGAACAAACCTGATTGTGCTTTAGTTTGTTTGAGCTAATGTGCTAACCGAATACGAAGCTGTGTTAGCGTAGGATTGCTAGCAACTTAGCATGAATTAGCATGCTAGCTCGAAAAAACCACACAGGTAAACGAATAGCGGCGCTAGTTTCCTAGCCGTTAGCTCACCAATTCGCATTTCGAGTTAATACAGCGCAGTTATATTTTTGTTTATATAATATTGAGTTCCATGTTAGTTATATCATTAAAGCATTCAGTTATATTTGTGTTTTTTATATTTTGTAGCATGCGACGTGTGTGCTCATGTAATTAAGCTGTTAATTAGCCGGATTCTAAGATGTGTAACTAGCTGGCCTAGCGTTACCTTAATATTTACTTAAATTTGCATGAATGTTACTTTTTTTTTTTTAGGAAAAAAATAGGTTTCCAAAAGAAATCAGTGAAAGTCCAGTGCAGATATTTCCCTCTCATCAGTGCCAGAGTTAAAGGTCGTGTGTGTACAGGTATCTGAAAATACCTGTGCGTTATATTTTCGCATAAATATTGGCACCTGTTATTAAAATCAAATAACATGCAGTGAGTGAAATGTTGAACCTAAATCTGTGTACATATATACATAGCTTTATTTTGACGTCGTTTTTTATGTGTTTATCCGGGAGTTCACTTCTTGGGCTAACAAAAACACTGGTGTCAAAATTATTGGCACCCCCTTATAAATATCTGGTGACGTCTGTTGTCTCACAGTAATATACTCATATAAAAATATTAAAAATCTGTATAAATCTGCGAGGAAGCTTTATCATGTTACTCTGCTGACTTTTTTGCTTCAGAGATAATTGAATGATTGTCAATTGTTTACGACAACAATAATCTATTTATATTACAAGCAAGTCATTTTCTATAAGATATTTGTTCAAATACACACTTAAAAGTGTGTCGATCTTGTGCTTTTAACTTTTACTCTCTATCTTTTATACATTTTCATGATTTTAGTTAGAAGTGCAAACAATATTCTGTAATTTCATGCAGTTGTCTCATAAAGGGTGCCAATAATTTTGGAGAATATAAAAAGTTAAGAAATGTTTCCCCTGCTCGTTCTACACACTACAAATAGAAATCGGGTAGCTCTATTTTTGCTGAATGATTGAAATAAAATCTATTATTATTTATAAGTAGTTAATTATCATGAAGCAATTAAATTACTACTAATAATAATTATTGTTATTATTATATATTTTTAAATTGTTAGGCTTGGAGCTCATGATGCCCGAGGTCTGAGCGCTCTGTCGGCTTTCCTCCGTCGCTGTGGTGTTTGACCTCTGACTCCGAAAGGGCGCGTCACCATGGCAACCAAAGCAGGGGACAACCCCGAGAGTCTCATGTCCCTGTGCACCGTGTTCTGTCTGAAGAACCTCAGAAGAACCATGTGCTACATGGGCGAGAGGAACAAACTGTGCCTTCGTCCTGACGTCTTCTTACCCAGCGAGATCTGTGACAAGCTTGTTAACGTGTATGTGTCCACTCTTTATTATTATTGTTGTTGTTATTATTATTGTTATTTAGGGCTGAAACGATTTCTCAGGTAATTCGAATATATAAATTCATCGAAGACATAAATTCATTGACATTGCCTCGAAGCTTCGTTTAGTCCATTTACTGTAACTACACACAGAGCACTGCGTTTCCCCATGGACCATTATTACTGACGCACAACCCACTAAACTCGGGGAGAAAACGGTGGGGTGGGGGGGGGGGGGTGTTCAGTTCAAAGAAAACGGCAGAAAGTTTTCAAAGTTTGGGATTATTTCAAACTAAAACAGAAATAAAACTCTGAACTGGTTTACTACAACAGTACAAGTTCCATACTTCAATATCTCACTCCAACACACACAGTCCACGGAGTCGACACAAGCTAACGTTAGCGTCCGCACTTAGCTTAAATCAATATGATTGCTAGTTGAAATTAAGGCCTGTATAAATGTATGTAGATTGTGGATACATGTAGTGACTATTTAAGACCGTAAATCAGTATGGGGGCTAGTTATGATGTCCCTAATTTAGCGAGGTTTTGTGAAAGTCTCTCTCTGTCACTCTCACTCACACACAGCAGTATGTTCAGAGACATTTAAGAGAGCTTATTCTCCAAATGACTAATTTCATGTTACAGAAAAATGTGTTTTTCTTTATTTTATGTGACTCTTGTTTTTGTTCCAAGTTACTTTCCTGTCCACTAATGCTTGCCTCTTACAAAAGCCACAAAGTCTTCCAGGAAGACAGTAAAGACTCATGTCAAGCTTGAGCTGTAGTTACACTGAAACCTGAAAATTAAGTTGCACAACATAAATGCAATGTTTAGGTATTATTACTGTTAAAATTATTATTACTATTATTATGTTTTAGGTTGTACTAAAACATTTACCTTTTTTTTTTAAATAATTAAGCTTTTTTATTTATATATTTGTATTTGCATTTTGAATGTTAATGTCAATTAAATGCACTAAATGGGTTTAGATTTTATTTTCATTTTTCTAAATAAGAAAACTTAGTTGTTCATTTTAAGAGACCTGTCTTATTTTCTTTTGCATATTTAGTATTCCTCTTTAATAAAGAAAAAGTACTTCTTATCCGATTACTCGATTAATCGATGGAATATTCGGTAGAAAATTCAATTACTAAAATAATCGATAGCTGCAGCCCTATTGTTATTAGTGTTATAGAACTTGGTTGCACTAGTGATTCAGAGGGCGTGAGATCTGAAATGGATGTAGATAACAAAATCAAACAAAACAAGTTATTCCAGATGCTTGCGTCATCTCCTACAAGGAAGTTACTTAAACGGAATGTGTTGTTTTATTGCTATAGCACGTTAATAATGATGTTATTATTATGTTATTACACTATTCAATTTATTACTATGCAACATGAGTTATTTTTTCTTGCTTTAACACCTGGAAGCAAGTTGCTTATTACTTTAATTGTTTTTGTTAGTTGTTATAACACTTTAATAAGGCTGCTATAATATACTACTTCTTCTTTCGGCTGCTCCCTTTAGCATTTTTCTTCCAATATATTCCATATGCACATGCTCAAACCATTAAAATCTTGCCTCTCTCACCTTGTCTTCAAACCGTCCCACCTGCACTGTGTCCCTCTAACATACTCATTTCTAATCCTATAATAGACTGCTATAACGGCGAAATAATAAGAGTTTTTTCTCTCTGTTACCTATTCTTTTGTTATTTTGGGTCTGTAAAGCCTTTTTGCCTCTATATCAAGTCAGTGCATTGCTATTCCTCATGAATAAGTCGGTTTATTGCGGTAATTCTGCTTCTGTGCTGCAGGTACATGGAGCTGGTGCACACAGACAGCGAGTTTGAGCCTCAGAACGGTTTTTTTCAGCTCTTCTGCGACCCGCACAGCACCCGACTGAGCCAACTGCACCTCAGAGAGGACGTGGTACGGGACCGAGACCTCAAGGCCATCAGCAAGCAGGTACTCGCATCAGCTCATTAGTAGCACCTTAATAACAACTTATACATCATATATCAGCTTACTTATAATAAACTGTATACTTTATTAATAAGTCATTTTTATTGCTATAATGCCATAAAAGTAAATTTTGTGCCATCACACAGTAATAATTAAGCCATTTTATTGTTATAACACTTTAAGAGGTGTTTTAAAACTATATTAGCGTAATAATTTGTTTTTGCTGTAACATCTTAATAGTAAATAGTGTTAGCAACTATAACACCTTCATAACTCATTTTAGTAAGTGGTGTTATTGTTATTACATTGTAATAATGAATCATTTTATTGCCTGAACACCGTACAGTTTTATGTTATTACTCTCTCATTAGGACTGTTCTTTAACTCATAAGCTTTTTTTTTTCCCAGGATCTGATGGAGCTCCACCTGATGTGCTGTAACCACCTGAGCACCCGAAGCCTTTGCACACTGCGAAACTTCCGCCACACGCTCGTGTCCCTCAGCCTCTTTGGCTGCTCCAACATCTTCTCTCCCAAGTCTTCTCCCGAGGACGATGAGGACGATGAGGAGGACGACGAAGAGTTCTGCGACGGTACTGACTTTTCCTTTCAGGGCTTCAGGAGGCTGTGCATGTTGAACGTTGGCAATCTGCCGGAGGAGGTGGACCCTGAAGCTCTGCTGAAGCCACTGGACACTCTCAGAGCGCTGGACTTGTCCTCAACGCACTTGCCCCGCCCCGCCTTCCTTATGCAGTGGAGGGAGCAGCTAGCCTCGCTCGTGCTCTACAACGTGGACCTGAACGAAGAGCTCATCGCCACAGTCCTGCACATGAGCAAACTGAGGTGAGCAGTCATAGCTTATGTGATCAGTGGAGGACACAGAGGGACACGCCCCTTTCACTGGGTCAGATAAACAGTGTTTTTATTCTTAAACCGACGTTCTTTCCCAGGCACTTAGATATCTCACGCGAAGGTCAGCGCTCCTCCAAGTTCAAGCTGACGAGGAAGATCCTGACGAACATCGTACACAGTTTAGGGAACCTCGTCTCGCTGGACATCTCGGGACATGTCATGCTGGACAACTGCACCGTGCCGTACATCGAGGAGGCCATGGGACCACCCTGGTACACACCCACACAGGAAGTGACACAAAACCTACTCAGAAACCAACGAGTTGATTACATATGGGCTATAAAGATGTGTATGCTTTTCTCTCTCTCTCTCTCTCTGTCTCACTCTCAGTGTCGAGCCCTGTAAGAGCAGTATCTACCCCTTCCAGGGCTTGAAGAGGCCTCTGCAGTTTCTGGGTCTTTATAACACTACACTGTGTAACGTCACGCACATCCCGGCCTATAAGGTACGGCTAGCATACACACGCAAAACAGTACAACTTCTTTATCTGACTCATCACTTACATTTCTACTCTAATTCTGAGTGATATTACGTCCTGTTTTTTGTTCAAAACTGAAAATGAGTTTTTTGCAGGCTATTCAGAATGGATTCAGGGGTCGGACTAAAGTCGGGCTAAATTGTAGTTTAAATAAACAATCACAGCCTTTTCACTTAGAAGCTATTAAGATTTAAAGTTGTTCTTAGTCTTATTCCATTTTTTTAGCATTAAAAATAAGGAATTATCTTACATAGATTTTTTTCTTTAACAATAATGTACAACCCTTAACAATAC
>JAUCMX010000014.1:861021-881021 GCA_033459395.1 Hemibagrus guttatus | reverse complement strand
GCAGGAGATAGTCAGACAGCTGATTACAAACAACACGTTCGAGAATTTTTGAAAGGAATGAGAGAAGTGATACCAGTCTGTAGTTGCTGATGTCTGAGGGATCCAGAGCAGGTGTCTTCAGGATGGGGATGACCCTGGCTTTCTTAAAGGCAGTTGGAACGTGACCAGATGTTAAGGATCCATTGATGACTGTGGTGATAAAGGGTAGGAGGTCAGGTGAGATGGTCTGGAGCATAGCTGAAGGGATTGGATCCAGTGGGCAGGTGGTAGGATTGCAGGATCGGGTAATTTGCAAAACCTCTTCTGCTGCTACAGTTGAGAGCTGCGTCAGTGAAGGAGTAGCGGAGTGCTGATTGTGTGATGTAGGTGAAGTTGGGAGAGACGTGAAGGTCTGGCAGATCCTCTCAATCTTCTCTGTGTAAAAAGAGGCAAAATCTTCGTCAGTCAGGGAGGATGGAGAAGGTGGAGCCGGAGGGTTGAGTAGTGACGAGAAGATGTTGTGGAGCTTTCGGGGATCTTGTGCAGAAGTTTCAAGCTTTTCCTTGTAGAAGGAGGTCTTGGCAGAAGTCACGTCCAAGGAGAATTTGGACAGGAGCGTGCGATAAGAGGTGAGGTCTGTGTCGAGTTTAAATTTCTTCCACTTCCTTGCTGCTGATCGTAGTTCTCTCCGATTGTTGCGAAGCACGTCTGACAACCAAGGAGCAGGAGAAGAATTCTTCCTGCGTATAGTAGACAAAGGGCAGAGAAAGTCCATGGTTGAGGAAAGGGAGGAAAGCAGAGTGTCAGTAGCTGAGTCCAGGGGAAGGGAGGAGAAGGATTCATGGTCAGGAAGTGATGAAAGAGTGCAGGACACACACACACACACACAATACAATTTAAAACAAAAACACCATGTTGTGTATAAAACATACAGTAGACTGCCATATCGGAGCTTATAAAAGCCACACCCACATGCAACAATGGTAGAATTCATGCCACGCCCACTAGACAGTGGAGCAGAACTAGTTAGCTCACAAATAGACGAAAAAAATAATCTCAACACCAAACAGAGCCCAGGAGTTTACTATTATTTATATTACTGCTTTATTTTTCTACTTATAAAACTAATTAAATAATTTATCTTCTTGAATCTAGTTAGATACATGTTAGAAAATACGTTTAGCTAATTGCAGAGCCTCGAATAGTAAATATTAATCCTACACTGGATTTTTTCTTTTTGCAGCAAGGTGATGGAGCAGTGTGAGAATTTTAAGGAGGATCCGATGGACACCAGCAGGTAAACGGTACAGAGCAGGAGATCTCAGGCATCAGGGTCCGGTCCACCTTAAAACACGACGGTGCAGCTCGGCTAAAGGAATCTAAAGAAAGGAAGCTAGCGCTCACATCTGTTCCATGCCATTCAGGATTATTCAGTCTCCTCTCTGCTGTGTGTGTGTGTGTGTGTGTGTGATGAGCAATTCATTCAAGACGAACATTCATCCTCTTGAATACACACTCCTGTGAAAATAAAAATGACACTACTTCCACGGGAGATGGCTTCCACAGGAGTGTGTGTGTTTCATATTCCTGTCACACACGATTAACAGTGTTTGTATCATTTATTATTGTTTTTGACTGTTTTGTTACATGGTACTTTTTATGTATGTGTTGTTTCATGGTTGAATGTGTGTGTTTATAAAGAACAAAACCAGTGGAAAGTTCTCATCTGCTTGACTAGGAGCACCGAACTCTGACTTTCATTCTGTGTGTGAGAAAGAGATGGAGAGAGAGAGCTTCACTAAATGGTATTTTGTCCTGTGACATCATAACTCCCATGGACTTTCTGGAATGATGTCACACACTTCTAAAGCCACGTCGCAATTTCGGGTCTCTGAGGACAATTTACGGCTTGAACCCACACCCACACACAACCACCCACCCACACACATCCACACACACTCCCCTAAGACTTCTCCATGTGCATTCTCTTGGTACATATTACACACACCTGCTGTTTGTTTGTTTTTCCGACACTCTGGTGACTCCAAATCTACTGCCGTTAAAAAAAAATCCAGTAAGAGTGACATAATTAATGTTTTATTTTTATTATTTTTTTTATCAACTTTTTTTTTTCTTTTTAAAGTCTCTGATGGAATGATTTGGGGTGTGTGTGTGTGTGTGTGAAGGGGGGGTGCAGTAAGATCAGAACCTGACTTGTGATTAGAACGAGGTGTAATATTTTGACAGGTTGCAGGAGAAATGACTCGTACCTCCATATTGCTTCTTGTTTAACTAAATAAATCATCAGGACGGGATTCTGTTCTGCTTTATCCATGCAGACGGTACGGGAGACGCGGCCGAGCGCTCGGGTTTTGTCGTTTTCTACAGAGCCGTGGTTCTCAAAGTGAAGTCCGGGGAACCTCAGGGCTCTGAGGCGAAGCTAGCAGTCTGATTATTCTTTTTAAGCTAAAAATGTATTCTATTTATAGGTTTCTGTAATTTGTCTGAATAATGAGATGGATTTAATTTAATTTGAGTTGAATTCTTCAACAAGACTTCCTGCAAACATGTCCGATTCAGTCTCATGAAGCGTTAGAGATGAATAAACATGTTGTGTCTGTGGAAGGTTCAGGAATGAAAAGCTCTGTGGCTTCAATCAACAGCCAAAAAATGTTATTGTACACATTTAAATAATGAGCCTGATTTAAGTAATAAAAATAAATCTGTACTGAGGGGGTCAGTGCAATTCATTTTATAGCTGAGAAAAAAATAAAATTAAATAAAAAAAAAAGATCCTGGTGAAATAAATGGTACAGATCTCACTAACCGACTGCTAGCAATGAAGTAGTGCTGCATTTAATTAAAAAAAAAAAGATTTTTTTAGATTTTGATCACGGTATTCTTCCTCACAGCTCTCCTTCTAACAAACTTCATTTCAGGAATGAGAATTTTTATTCAGTTTTTAAAAACATAAAATGTATAATTCATTGGAAATGCAGCCTTGAGTCTCGGTGAGTTTAAAATATTTTAATACAGATTATTTTTTCACAAATAGAATAATGAGAATTACATTTATATCGTCATAGCAACACACACAGATTACATCGTCATAGCAACACACACAGATTACATCATCATAGCAACACACACAGGTCAGGATATCATCACTGCGTTTGCAGAACACTTGTCGGTGAGGAATGAAAAAACAGTACATTAAAGTTCTTTAATATTAAAGCATTAATGATGGGTTTGCGGCTGTAGATAAGACGAGCGAAAGGTTTCGGAAGGTTACAGAATAAACGCAGTATTAAACCCTGAAGAGAATCACTGAGTAATTAATCCTCCAGTTCTGTTAAATGACACCAGGTTTGTTTTACTTTCAGCTGGTTGCCATAGCGATGATGGAGGGAGATGGAGGAAAGGAGATACCGTTCTGAACTAACGTAAAATTCAACTTCTTTTCAGCTGGAGGTTTTATTTACAGACGTTTAGCAGAGTGGAT
The DNA here is from genome assembly GCA_033459395.1 of Hemibagrus guttatus. Classification (NCBI taxonomy): domain Eukaryota; kingdom Metazoa; phylum Chordata; class Actinopteri; order Siluriformes; family Bagridae; genus Hemibagrus; species Hemibagrus guttatus. Next base: position 877,540 of record JAUCMX010000014.1, on the reverse strand, counting down.
CGATCTTGATGTTGGAAATTAGCATTGTTGGTGGTTTCTGGGGGTTTGAGGGACAGTTAAAAGAAAAGATCATGTTTTAAAGCAAACCATCAGACTTAAAGCTAATCCATCCCCATTCCATATAAAACTACTGATTATAGCGAACAAAGTAAACGTGTGATGTTCAGAAGCGTTGGTGTACGGATTGGGAGGAGAAACAGGATTATGGAGAGAATAACACTGAGCCTTTTCTTCCACTTTCTAATCTGTTTTCAGGTTTGTGGGTTTCAGGATGGAAATTTTAAGCCCTGATCTGTCTTTGATTAAACAAAGGTGCAACTTCACTCATGATGTCAGTGCACCAGTCCAGACCGCGCTCTTCTCTGTACATGTTGGCCACTTGACCTCTCACCTCCTCAAACCGCCTCTGTTTTTTATTTTTTTGTTCATTGTTAGAACTATCTTCAATCCACTTCACTTTTGCAAATTGGTCCACGTAGATTTGATGCTTATTCATTTCATTTATAATGAGAGTCACACGCTGCGTCTCTTCATCTTTCTTGTCATCAGGGTTTATGTGGCCCAGCACCTTTAAAAAAGCCTCACGCAGCGCTTTGCTATATATACCATATAATATTGCATTTAAATTCACATAGAATTCATTAGGTTCAAAGTAAGCCTTCATGTTGTTCTGAATATCATCTGCTGTTTTCTTGGAAAGTGTGTGTTTGCCTAATTCATCCATTGTCTGCTGTATGGAATTATATCCTACAAGTAATTTAATCCTATTTTCTTTTATAAAATCCTTCAGCACCTTTTTATGAAATTTAAGGATGTCATTGTTGAAGACATGTTCCCCTCTTTTTGACCTACTTAGCTCTTCCTTCAGCTCTTCCTTCAGCTCACCATATGATACGTCGATGCTATTTAACTTTGTGATCGTGTCGTTCCGAATCTTCTCCAATTGTCTCTCTCTCTTGTTCTGTTCACCTGAAGTTAGGTTTTGGTTTTTGGAACCTTTCTTCACATGTTCAGCAAGCTGTCGCATTGGGACCTCTGTGGAGAGAAGAAATAAATAAAATGATTCATTACTGTGATTTAAATCTGAAAGGAATTCATTTCCTTTAAAAGAGTGAGAAGAGCAGAAATAACACACACCTCTCACATTTACCAGTCCAGAAAATTCTGCTGCGTCTCCTGCTGGTTTATACTGGGTTTGAGTCAGCTGCAGAATAAGGAAAGATAAATAGAAACTGGTATGAACTGGTGTGATGGTGTGATGCCATATGCAGTAACAGAAATGATGTGAGGAGTGACACATGATGGACCATGCTGCTGTATAAAAATAATCCACTACGGGATCTCTGGGTCTCATCAGAGACGAGTACGTCCCTAATGTAAGCTGCAGACAAACTGTGGAATACGTTATAAGTAATTAATAGCATTAAAAGCCAATTTTAAATCTAAACTGGAAAAGAACAGAGTAAAGAGTTTTATATCAACAACATGGTGCTTCATGCACGAGATCATCAGGAGTCCTTCTGTTTAAATGTACAGTTTAGAATATTAGAAGAATTTGCTAATAATTTTTGGATATTTGTTATAGAAATATGACTCACATGTTTTTGAAATGGAGCGTTCACAAAGTTTTCAAGGGCCTTCACCTTCTCCTTTATTACCGCTTCATTCCCTTCATACACAGCCAACACCAACTCCACTGACTCTTTTACTGCCCCGATGACAGGAACTATGTCCATGAATCCGATCCACACGGTGCCGTCGTCTTCAGCCATGTTCTCATACTCTAAAACTGCCGCTTCAGCCATGTTCTCACGCCGTAAAACTGCCGCTTCAGCCATGTTCTCACACGATCTCTGTGTCTAAGACCTGTGAAGAGACCACGTGTTTTATCGTGCTTGTGCTTCATTCCACTGAATATTCAATCCTTGTCATGATATGAAAGGAGAAACAGATACAAGTACAGACCTTTATTTATGAAGGAAAGAAAGAACAAACAGTGAACAGAAACCAAAATAGCAAAACATACAGGCCAGGAGCAGAGCTACAGAAGGGAAGAAAATGAACGAAACACAACAAAATCATTTGCAAAACCAAGAAAGAGTGAAAGCAGGAACTTCTAGAAAGTGACTAATGAACCGGTAACAAGCAGGAGAGTATAATCACACGGCTTGGTGGTGTTGATGGAGTTAGGGGTTGTAGAAGGTTGCCCTCTGCTGGTCTAGTGAGGAAATGGCTCTGAGGCTCTGGACGTGTGTGGAGCAGTGGACACGGAGGCTGGACTGATGTCCTCAGCTGAGCAGTGAGGCACAGATATAACTTTTAAATACTGTTGGTTCTAAATATTCTAAATAAATTGGAGTCTGTCTCTATTTAGTTGATTGGTGTTTCTTCTCCCAGACTGCTGGGTGTCCTGAGTGAAGCATGGGGGAGGATGAGGGAGGGTTTAGGATGCAGCATCAATGGGCGGGTCTCTGCCCATCAAACCATTCTGCAGGACCCTGGACCCTGAATTATACCGACCAATACAGTGACTTTGGAGAGAAATTACTAGAAAATTCCACAGTAAAATGAATTGATTCTGAATGTGAGCATAAAGTATTTTACATTGAATTGATCTGAGTGTGTTTTGATCAACTTGCTAATTTAAAATGTTCATTTTATATTATAAAACCTTTTCATTTTAAAAACTGCCTCCTTTACTTTATTATTTTAACAGATATAGTGACTTTGAGGAGGAATAACTTTACAATTCTACAGTAAAATTAAATGATATTTATTTTTATTTAGCTCAATACATTTTAGAGTCTCTTTAAACCTTATTTCCCCCCCAGATCATCGTGTAGTAAGTTCTGGTGCCGCTGGGTAAGAGCCCGCTTTCAGCGCTATTACCGCTGTGTATCTAAACGCTGCGCCTCCGGAAATGTACAGCGCTGCTTTCAGGAAGAGCGGCTGAACTCAATCACATCAAACAAACCATCAAGACACACCCAGTCGATTAAAGGGAATGTCCTGCGAGACCACCAGAGCTCATGTTTGCACAAATACATATTTTCATTAAAATCAATCTGAACATATTTATTATTAGAGATAAACGTTAAAGCTGTGTTAAATGCAGAAAGACGGAAAATAGGTCTCCTCTTTCATCTGAGCAACTTCCGCCAGCGGCCTTGGTGAAAACTTCTACAGTTCTTCATATATAAAGCAGATGATTTCATTTCATACAGTATGAACCTGCCTTGTCTCTAACACCCATTGTCTCCAGAAGAATGAGTAGATCAGATACCTGCTGTATTTGCGGGATGCGGATCTTCCTGCGCGGTTCAGTCACACACTCAGTTCTGCTGTGACTTCTGTGATGAGCAGCACTTTATATACTGATGATGCTCACTTTCACTTTCACTTCCTACATTAATGTTATTACAAACACATTATACAGCTGTGTACATGTACAGTGTCCTGCTAGATAACCAGATTCCTCACTACACCTGCGCAGAACTTCACTGATGTGATCGATTTTTCATGGAATTTATTAGTTTGTGTACATCCGGTGATGACTTTTATTTTAAACAGCAGTCACGGACAGCCCGTTACTTCATGCAGCTGGTCAGTAACAGTGCAATGAGTCAGGGGGATGTGGGTCTGTTGCTCTGTATTTGTCACTCATTCACTAATATTATCTTTCCTTTGCATTTCTTTAGACCTAAAACTTTACTTGCAGCTGTAACATCTGTATTTGTTCTCAATTCATGGTCTTCTGGCCAGTGACATCATAACTCCCAGCGACTAATCTGTAATGACGTCACACGTCTACTTAACGTTTGGTTCGTGTCACTTTGAGATGTGATTAACGTTATTTTTTACACCTAGCCATTTATGATACACCAGAAGCACATTAAAGATGACTAAAGTTCTCCTTGTACCTGTAAATGTTGACATGAAAAACATCTGCTTCTGTCGTTCAAATGACAAGAACATTTCTTTCCATGGGAGTTAATAAGTCACTATCAGCAGGGGGCGCTGTCTCATAGCAGCTAAAAGGAGCTAATAATAATAATAATAATAATAACAATAATAATAATAATAACAACAACAATAATAATAATAATAATGATAATAATAATAATAATAAATCCCTAATGCTGTTCCCCCACTCTCTGTTTTGCACACACACACACAAACACACACACTCACACATTCACACATACACAAAAGGACAAGGCAAATTTCTTTATTTTTTTTTAAATAGAAGAGTTAATAAATGTATTAATGTCACATCTGTTTTAATAACATCACTAAAGTCATAGGAAGGAATTTACTACTAAGAGTTGTAGAGCTTTTAGACTTGGACCTAAAGGAGTTCCTGTTCTAGTTTCCTGCTGCAATAAGCACTATCTTATCTGTTCCAAAGAAATGTTCCTTTGAGGGAGCTTGATGCTGCGTCATGGCTGATGCTATGAGAATGCCAATACCAATGCCACCACATGCCAAGAGATGTCTGTCCCAGAGCTCATGAAAGAGCACAAACAAGCCACGAGCAGAGCATCATTAGCCCTGTAAGACCCAGGATTTTAGGACCTGATAAAGGTGTGTGGAGAGGACTAACCAGCTGCAGCACAAATATACTGGAGTGGAAAGCCCCTAGCCACAGTGCTCGACAAGGCGAGTGGACCACCTAGTGGAGTGAGCTGTAATCACAAGAGGCAAAGCTACACAGCACACCTCACAGGCCTAGGAGATAGCTACCACTTCCCAGCACAAGGTGCTGCTTGGAGAACGGATCGCATTTGTTGCGGCCGCCAAAGCAGATGAAAAGGGAGAGGATTTATGCCATGCACTCGAGCAATGGGCATAAGTGCTAAGAACCCGAACTGGGCACAGCAGGTGCAACTCGTGGGGCAGAGGGCAGAAGGCCTGCAGAAAGGCCGGATGACCGGTTTTTAGCAGAACTGTTTCCACGGTCAGAAACTGCTCAGAGGCTGACTCCATTGACTCAAAGGGGGCTTGGAGAACTTAGAGGTCGCAGAAGGGGAGACACAGTCTGCAGGAAAGCCTCAGCCGCCTGGCACCGGTATTCACAGACATTTAAACAGACTTACTACCCAATGCAATGCCACCCAAATGCAGTGTATATCCGCTATCCTTCACAGAAAGCACAGCCATGGAGGAATACATCAATGAAGCCCTGGCAGCCAGGTACATCCGACCCTCCACGTCACCCACCGCAACCGAATTTTTGTTTGTGGAAAAGAGAGATGGCAGATTACGGCCCTGTATAGACTATTGGGGCCTCAACTTGACTATTGTGCAATACCCTTCCTCCCTCCTGCTGGTCCCATCAGCTTTAGAGCAGCTCCGTGAGGCGAGAATCTTCTCGAAATTGGACTTGAAGAGTGCCTACAGCTTGATTTGGATTAAAGAGGGGGATGAATGGAAAACAGCCTTCCACACCACTAGGGAACTATATGAATATCTGGTAATGCCGTATGGCCTGACCAACATGCCAGCCATCTTCCAGGCTTTTATCAACGAGACCTTCAGAGACCTGATAAACCCCTATGTCATAGTCTAATCTACTCTATGACTCTTGAAGAACATATCCACCATGTATACATAGTTCTTGCACATCTACTCCAACACCAACTCTATGTAAAAGCTAAAAAATGTGAATTTCTCAAAGACACAATCACATTCTTAAGATGTCATCACACAACATGGGGTAGAGATCGATCCAGGCAAAGAAAAAGCAGTAACAGAATGTCCACTACCCACCACAATGAAAAAATTGCAATGGTTTCTGGGGGTTTGCAAATTTTTTTGGACAATTTATTAGGAACTACAGCTCTGTGGCCACCCCCCTCACCACTCTCCTGCGAGGGAAACCTATGAAAATCCAATGGACAGAAACCACTAAGGCAGCCTTTGACAGACTTGAGACGTACTGTATTTCACCACTGCACCAATCCTCAAGCACCCTAGCCCAAGTGCACTGGAAGTTGATGCCTCCAGTTGTGGAATTGGGGCGGTCCTGTCCCAACGCCACGGGAGCCCAGAAAGCTGTATCCATGCACTTTCTTCTCCCGGAAGCTATCCCCTGCAGAGGCCAATTATGGCGTCGACAACCGAGAGATACTATCAATCAAAGAAGCCCTGGAGGAATGGCAGCACTGGCTCTAGGGAGCTAAATGCCCATTTCAAGTCATAACAGACCACAAAAACCTGGAGTACATAAAGAACGCCAAACGACTCAACCCCCGCTTAACCCCCCACCCAACCCAAGCTTCAAGGGCTTTGTTCTTCACTTGCTCTCAGTTCATGGTGACCTATCGGCCCGTGACTAAAAACAGTAAGGCAGATGTTCTCTCACGCCGCCACGACCCCCTAAACCAATACATGTGCCAAGAACCAATACTGCTATCATCACTTATTCTCAGATGGACCATGGACCAGATGGGCCACGGACGACTGGATGCAACGAAGCCAAGATGTCTGGGAAAGCGTGGGAAGCTGTCTGGGAAAGCGCTCATGTGCATCTCCAGAGGGCCGTGTGGAGGCAACGGATACAAGCTGATGGCAGGAGACACCCTCAGCCAGTCGCTCAGATGGTATGGCTCTCTATTCGCAACCTGAATCTCAGGCTCCCATGCCGCAAACTAAGCCCGTGCTTCATTGGGCCTTTCAAAATTCTTAGACAGATCAACTCTCTCGCCTACCGCCTCTAACTCCCATCTTCATACCACATTTCCCCCACATTCCACGTTTCTCTACTCAAGCTAGCACACACACTCCGACCCCAACCCCCCCAACCCATACCAGGGTATGTACCCTCCTAGACTCCAGACTCTGTAGGGGACAACTCCACTGCCATGTAGATTGGGAGGCGTATGGCCCCGAGGACATCCTAGATCCAGCTCTAACTGAAGAATTCCACAGGCTACACCCAGACCGATCTGCTCCAAGACCACGGCTTAGAACACCTGGAGGTGTTCCTGGGGGAGTGGGGTGCTCTGTAACATCGCAACCTGCAATTCTGCCCCCAAACCACCAGAGGGAGCCTGAATGCTGAACCACTTCCAGCATTCACGGACATTTAAACAGCACACACACTACATCCAGTGCAAAGTATGGTTCCATTTGTGACTCTACCAAGCCGTTTCTTTTGCCAGTGTTTTCTTGTTCTGTGCATGACCGTTGTTTGTTCCACGTGTTTGATTTTTGTCTAGTGTTTTGGATTTGTTTGCCTGTTTGATTTGATACTCTTGTTACTGATTACTTTTGGCGTGTTTTCCTGGACTATGATTCTGGTTCATGTTTCGGATTTGTTTGCTGTGTGTTTGCAACAAGTCTGCATATGGATTCACGATCTTCTGCCTCGGGAGGTTTGTTACAATAGGTTTTTAAAAACAGAATGTTGTGCAATGAATTTAGAAACGACCTTCACTATATCCCATACCTTAAACATCATCATCATCATCATCATCATCTTTATTTCTCTTCCTTACTGTCAGGAATAAGAACACTTGGAATGATTTGTCAAAAAAAATTTATTAAATTTTTTTTTTTTAGAAATGTTCTATGGCAAAACCCAGACGTTCTCATCCATAGCTGAGGGTGTAACGCGTGTACACTCTTCTTCTCACTCACTTTAAATACCTGACAAACACAAACACATCACAGTAATGAAGTGAAGGAGTTTCAGTAAATGGAAACAAAGCGCTCAGTGAATTTTCCCTTGGTTGTGCTTCCTGAAATGAAAAGCTCTGAGTGCATGTAACATTACATACACAAATCCAGCTGTTACGATGCGATCAGCGTTCCAATACGCTGTCTAATGCACCCTTATCCACTTCCTCTTGTAGCGATATTGCAAGCTGTCCTTCATACTAAATGTACTGAAGGTATTAGGACGATATTTGACTAGGTGTGTATTTTACTGATAAGTACAGATAAATCTCTTCAGTTGCGTAGTTCACACTGCTGAACTGGAAGATGTTCCTGATCATACACACTCCTTGACTTACTCCTGTGTGTCGAAAGTGTGTTAAAACTGGTACTAGAAGGCAGGGTGGCGATTAGCAAGCAGCAACAGATTCATGAAGCTAAAGCTCTTCTCTAAAGTGCATCTGGATTTGAGGTAAGGCAAATACACATCAGGGCTAAAAGTCTACATGCACCAGCAAGAAATGTCTTTATTTAATCAGAAATCGAACACTAAACCACCTTTTTACACACACACACACACACACACACACACACACACACACACACACATTATCACTCTATCCTCATTCTGGATAAAATGCTGAAATACAGATGTATCTGGTTTATCTGAGGTGTCCAGAAGAACATCAGGCCTCAGTTGTTTAATAAACGATGTATACAGACAGTATACAATATCAGAAGATGTTTCTGGAAGATGGACGTTAAGTATTGTTGAATTCATCTAAAGCCATGTTAGTGGTGGAGCTCTGATGAAATGAAAGCAGTTGCTGAAGCATGCAGACTTTCAGACCTGACTTGTGAAGCGCGAAGTGTAAGGCCACTCTTCAGGATAGAAACACGCAGACACGCAAACCTCTCAGCTGGGTCTCACTGGGTTTTTTAGACCTCAGTCTCTTGCAAAAGCTACATCCATGTATGATATGTGTTCGAATAAATTTTCAGCTGGCTCCGTCCCTCACCCTACTCTTAACCACAGGTTACCTAAGCAATCATCTTCCTCATCTACAGTTACAAGAGTGCACACTCATTTGAATGAAAATAAACAGATAAAAAAAGCTAAGCAGGAGGGATGATTTCTAAGCTGCACTCTTTTCTTCTCTTTTGCCATCTGTGTCTCTGAGTTGATCTTAAGGTCAGCGGTTCCTCACTTAAAAGAGAACCGGACTCAGCGCAGCGTTTTCCTGTAGGTAAAAACATTCTCCACTGGCTGCTCTGGTGCTCTCTCACTGAGCTGAGTGAGTTGATCAGCTTTCTTTCTGTCAAAGGTTTTTTTATTGAACAATTTAAAGCTCTAACTCGATGAACTTGCTGCTGCACTGGTGACGTTGTTGTTCTGTCCATCCTCAAGAGCTCGGTTCTCCTCTTTCAGGTTCATGTTGCTGGAGTCCGTGTCTGCTTTGGTCTTCGTCAACCTTTATAAAATTAAAAGAGCAGTCAGTCATTGACATGGAGGAAATATCAATGTAAAGTTTTACACGTGTGACATAAATATGGACAATACACACATAAACTACTGAAATGATCACATGTTTACCATTTTACAATAGTTTTATACAGTATACACCGATCAGCCATAACACTGGCCCGTGTGGTCCGATCCAACAGACGAGCTACTGTTGCTCAAACTGCTGAAGACGTTAATGCTGGTTCTGATAGAAAGGTGTCAGAATACACAGTGCATCACAGTTTGTTGTGTATGGGGCCGCATAGCCACAGACCGGTCAGAGTGCCCATGCTGACCCCTGTGCACCACCGAAAGCGCCAACAATGGGCACGTGAGCATCAGAACTGGACCACGGAACAATGGAAGAAGGTGGTCTGGTCTGATGAATCACGTTTTCTTTTACATCACGTGGATGGCCGGGTACGTGTGTGTCTCTTACCTGGGGAACACATGGCACCAGGATGCACTATGGGAAGAAGGCGAGCCGGTGGAGGCAGTGTCCTGCTTTGGTCAATGTTCTGCTGGGAAACCTTGGGTCCTGCCGTCCATGTGGATGTTACTGTGACACGTAGCACCTACCTAAGCATTGCTGCAGACCATGTACACTCTTTCATGGAAACACTATTCCCTGATGGCTGTGGACTCTTTCAGCAGGATAATGCACCGTGCCACAAAGCAGAAATGGTTCAGGAATGGTTTGATGACCACAACAACCAGTTTGAGGAGTTGACTCCGCCTCCAAATTCCCCAGATCTCAATCCAATCCAGCATCTGTGGGATGTGCTGGACAAACAAGTCTGATCCATGGAGGCCCCACCTCACAACTTACAGGACTTAAAAGATCTGCTGCTAACATCTTGGTGCCAGATCCCACAGCACACCTTCAGGAATCTAGTGGAGTCCATGCCTTGACGGGTCAGGGCTGTTTTGGCAGGAAAAGTGGACCAACACAATATTTGGCAGGTGGTCATAATGTTATGACTGATCGGTGTATATGTTACAGATCTCACAATAATTCCAGTAAACATGTTTCTATGGAATATTCTGAATGTTTCTCACTTCTCTCTGTTGAAGATGAGGAAGTCTCGTTGTACGCAGTCGAGGCGCTGCTGAAGGTGACCGTTCTGCACAACACAACAACACACATCGCTTATCCTGGTAACTGCTGTATTTCAGACTGGACTTGGTTATTCTGAGCAATCAAAACAATGACAGAAATCTAAGAAGTACGTTTATGGCAGAAGTCTTTATGCAGAGTGACTAACAGAAGTGATGTGTAGATTGATCAGTAAACACGTCCTAAAACTGTCACGTTTTCTCCATGCAGAGGCTCTCAGTGCGTATACCAGTGTGCGGGGCTATGCCGCGGTCTGACGTGTTGTCATGTTCTTTACACTGACACCTGTGTTTCGTTGAGATTCCTGTATTGTCTCCTTCAATCTCCTGTCATCATCTCCTCATCACCTCTCACCTGTTTTCAGTTTGTGTATTTTAAAAAAACATGGATTATTTAAAATAACAAAGTGCTAATTTATAAGCACAAAAGAATTAATATATTCCACAGCCAGACTTAACTGAGTGTTTATAGCTCAGAGAAACAGAACATTCAGAGATATTTACGACACCCTGCTTTCTGTCCTAAACATCATGGGCCATCAGTCTTACAGAGAATGAAGTGAATCAATCAAGGCATGATTTTCTGCTGTGTTATCTTTCATTTAATCAAGGTAATGCTCTCATTAAAGAAGAAAAACAAATGTGTGTGGAGAGAGAGAGACGGTGAGAGAGCACAAAATGGGAGAGGAAAAGAGAGGTTAGATAAGGAGAGAAGAGAGAGACGATAAGAAAGAGGAGGAGCTCAGTTTCTGCTCGCTGTGTTATCTGTGATTTAACTGAACTGATGCTCGTTACATCACAGTCTGGACTACAGCTGGGGCTCTGAGGAGACGAGATGAGGGTTCTCTAGGACATATATGCCCCACCCCCAGGGGCGTGGCTCACCCTACATTGAGTGATAAACTTGGTCCGTTTGTGGTTTTATTCCCTTTCCAATAACTTCTTGGTTCAGGAAAAAAAAATGTAGTTTTTAGATTCAGAAGAGCAAGGAGTTTGTGTGAGATGTTTCTCTGGCTCATTTCCCAATTCTGCTCATTTAGCTAGTTCGTTAAGCTACTGTCAGGTGTGTGTAGCTTCAGCTGTGTCTAGAACGCCGTTGTGTAAATCAAGCGCATGGATCTGTAACGTTACACAGCAGAGCTAATAAAAAGCTCTGAGATGAGCGAAGAAAGAAACAGAAACTGGAAAGTTAATCCGTTACCTGCGGAGATCCGTCAGAGCCCTGATCCCTCGTCTTCCTCGCTAACCTCTTCTTCTTCTTGTGCAGTGGCTTCGACTCCAGGATCATCTCTTCCAGCTCAAACGTGGGGTCGCAGTTTAGTCTCCGTCTCTGCAGACGTGTTAAAAATATTGTGATTGTTAAAACAAACCCTGGGCAGATGGAGACTACACCCAGGAGCCCAGAGGCTCATTATTATGTATGGAAAATGTTCACAGCCATCTGTTAGGTAAACACACTGCAGAACATTTAAAAAATTGATTGATGTTTTTGAAATCAGATTTGGATTTTGGTTCAGCTCATAATGAATAGAAAATAACAAAACAGTGTAGAAATATAAGAGCAGCTGCTGCATCCTTTGCACTGCTTTACTGCTACATGTACACTCTTACCTCTACACAAGTCTGCTTTAACAAACTCAGGTTTAACTCGAGCGTTATTTTCCACAGCATTTAATTATAATTGTATAAAAAGTATGACTATTAATTCACAAAAAAATTTAAATTATTTGCATAAGATATAATTAATCATTGTTATCACTACAGGTCTGTACATTACAGCAAGGCTGAATGAAGCAGAGCGTGTGTGTGTGTGTGTGTGTGTGTATGCGTGTGTATATATGTGTGTGCACGTGTATGTGTGTGTGTATGTATGTGTGTGTATTTGTGTGTGTGTGTATAAAACAGGGTGTCTCTCACATTAGGGATGAAGCCTGGTGGGACGTCTTTACTCAACACAGCGTCCCAGGTGACGTAGGAGAGACACTCCGTGTCCTTCAGCTCAGAGAGAGACGAGAGACGTTTCTGTGCATCGACACACAGCAGCTGAAACACAGTGCAGACAGAAACACATGCTTTACTTCTTAAAGCACAAACACATGATTTTAACCGTGACTTTAATAAACCTCCACATGCTGCGAAAAAGAAAAAAAACCGAAACCTTTTATCAGTTAAATGAAAGCGTGTCATTGTGCAGTTTTACCTTCCTCAACAGAGACTTGATCTCTGCTGACCAAGCGGCTGGATAGCAGGGATGGACTTTATGGAAGGACTGCAGGATCTCTGAGGTGGGCGTGCTGGAGCGCATTATATACGGCCTCTGGGAAATACGGCAGCGTGGGAAAGGTGGAGAGTGTTAAATGATTTCTTCTGTATTAAATTCATTAGGAACAACAAATCTGACATTATGAAGAAATCTGGACAGTGGAGTCTTTCAGACCTTTACTGTGTTTGACTGAAATTCTGGCAAACATCTTTTATCTTGATAATAATACGTTATTTCAGCAGATTATACTTCATTTTTAATGAATGACTAAGTCACATTACTGCAGGATTATATTCAGAGCGATCGATGGTGTAACGAGCTCTAACTGATCCAAGATCTGCAGGGAGGGTGTGGAGTCACCTGTCCACGCAGCAGCTCGTAGGCTGTAACGCCCAGAGACCACCAGTCCACCGCAAACGAGTAACCTGGATGTGTTCCCTCAGAGGTCTGGAAAAGCTCTGGAGCTGCAGAACGACGTCAAACGAGAGACGGTCAGGTCAGGACGGTGTGTTTTTAATGAATGTATTTACAGGATCATCACACTGGATTTTTGGGACGAGGATTTAGACCTGGAGGTGTGTGCAGTAAAATCTGTCCTCATTAAAAGTCTGAGCTAGTTACACATGACAAGAGCTAAAATGTTCAGCTCATTTATTCTCCATGTCTGTTTTACTGTTAGCTCGGGATCCACGTTCATATTCATTCATAACATAAAACATGGAGCTTTTCCCTCTCTCAGTCCTGATCCCCCCTCACCCCCCCATCTCCCTCCCCTCTCTCCCCATCTATCCCCCATCTCCCTCCCCTCTCTCCCTCCCCTTTCCCCCTCCACCCTCCCTCCCTCCCATCTATCCCCCCTCCCTCCCCTCTTTCACCCCACCCCCCCATCTCCCTCCCCTCTCTCCCTCCCCTTTCCCCCTCCACCCTCCCTCCCTCCCCTCTCTCCCATCTATCCCCCTCCCTCCCCTCTTTCACCCCACCCCCCCATCTCCCTCCCCTCTCTCCCTCCCCTTTCCCCCTCCACCCCCCATCTCCCTCCCCTCTCTCCCCATCTATCCCCCCTCCCTCCCCTCTCTCACCCCACCCCCCTCTCCCTCCCCTCTCGCCACTCACTCCCCCCTTCCCCTTTCCCCCCCCCCCTCCCCCCCGCCACTCACTCCCCCCTCCCCTTTCCCCCTCCACCCTCCCTCCCTCCCCTCTCTCTCGCCCCCCCCTTTCACTCCCCTGCTCTCTCTCACCCCCCCTTCTCTCGCCCTCTCTCTCTTGCTCTCTCTCTCTCTCTCTCTCTGCCATCTCTGATAAAATCTACATCCATCACTTTGCATTATGAGATTGGACTCGAGGTCAATTAAGCCTGTAATCCTGTTAAGCTGTATCCAATACCATACGGCGGAATACATCCATACACCGAGCCTTTTACACAGAGCCAAAATAAACAATCTAGATATTAAACCCTTTATTTAAAAAAATGCTGACTTAAACCTGGGACTTCTTAATAGAAAATAAAAAGACTGGAGTTTTTCAATCTTCGAATACATTATAGTTTCTATAGTAACCGCTCGTTTACAGGGGTTTTCAGTAACATATAGCTTGAAAAATGTTGTGCTAAATTAGAAAAGATAGAGAATAGAAGCAGTTCACTAAACCTTTGGACTTTTTCCACACAGGTTTGTAAACAGAATCACAGAGCTGTCCTCTGATCTGAAGTCAGAAACGAGTTCATATAAAGCTGTAACTTTAATTCATGATGACGTGTGTGTGTGTGTGTGGGTAATCTCTCACCCATGTATGGCTTTGTCCCAGCGATGGATTTTGTGTGTGTGTGTGTGTGTGTGTAAGTGTGTGTGTAATCTCTCACCCATGTATGGCTTTGTCCCAGCGATGGACGTGGCTTTTAAATCGTCTTTGACGATAGCAGCAATGTTGAAGTCAGTTAGATGAGCATGACCTGAGAGATCAGACACACATGTTAAATGGACACACACACACACACACAGGGAAGCTCACATGGTGGCTGGAATTAACACTGAAATAATATGATAATCTTGCCGTATGATAACTGTCAAATCCAATGACATGGTTTTCCCAAAACACACACACACACACACAGACACACACACTCCTCTTCATGCTTGTCTGCTGCACTTTTAAAAATAATAATTAATGATTAGAAGAAGTTGCTTTTAGCTGCTCCCTGTTTGGGGTCACCACAGCAGACCAGCTGGTCCACACAACAATTTGGGACAGGTTTTTTCACTGGATGCCCTTCCTGACACAACCCTCCCATTTTTTTACCAGGCTTGGGACCAGCACTGCATCCAGTGGCTGGGAATTGAACCCAGGCCTTCCGCAGGGCTGGTGAGAAACCTACCACTGAGCCACCAATGAGTAATAATTAATAATAAATAATGCTTTAGAAGGCAATATCTCCTATACATGCAGTATAAACACACTCTGTATTAACAAACATGTTTATAAGTATTTCTTTTTATTTGTGTGTGTGTGTGTGTGTGTGTGTATTTTTGTGTGTGTGTGTGTGTGTGTGTATGTGTGTGCTATTTGAGTTAATGTTGCTGCAGAAAAGCTGAAGGAGTCTAACAGGGCGCAACGGAGGAGGAAAATGTGAGCCAGTCACCTTGGGAAGGAACCAGAGTGACCCTGATGTAGGCAAAGAATCAGGCCAGGGGTGTAAGAGTGGGGAAAAAAAAATTTGTGGGGAGAGAGAGAGAGAGAGAGAGAGAGAGAGAGAGAGAGAGAGAGAGAGAGAGAGAGAGAGAGAAGAGAGAGGGAGAGAGAAGCGAGAGAGAGAGAGAGGGAGAGAGAGAGGGAGAGGGACTGAGAGAGAGAGAGAGAGAGATTGAGAGAGAGGGAAAGAAAGAGAGGGAGAGGGACTGAGAGAGAGGGAGAGGGAAAGAAAGAGAGGGAGGGGGACTGGGGGAGAGAGAGAGAGAGAGAGAGAGACCCATATAAATGCCCCCCATTTATCTTGTGTGTGGTGTGTGTGTGTGTGTGTGTGTGTGTGTGTTTTGAATATGAATCAGGACATTCAGCTCTATTACATCATTACAAAAATACAGATCCCTGATCAAGAATGTGTGTGTGTGTGTGTGTGTGTGTGTTAATGTCCTTTTTGTTCCCTATAAAGTGCTGCACAAGAAGATGGAGAATCACCACACACACAAGCACACACACTAGCATTTTTTTGACTCAGCACTTTAACAAGGTTAATGAGGACACATAGGTGTGTGTGTGTGTGTGTGTGTGTATGTGTGCGTGTGAGAGAGAGAAAAGAGAGAGAGAGAGAGAGAGAGAGAGAGAGAGAACTTCACTTCTTCATTGAGGCATTGATGCATTTTTCTTGAATGATACACAACATTAGGCATGGAAATACGTCAGCCATTTTTCAAGGAGCTTCTCCCCCCACTATCCCACCATCTCTCCTCCATCTCTCTCTCTCCCCCATTTCCCCCATTTCTCTCTCTCCCCCATCTCTCTCTCTCTCCCATCTCTCTCTCTCCCCCATTTCCCCCATTTCTCTCTCTCCCCTATTTCTCTCTCTCTCTCCCCATCCCCCCATCTCTCCCCCATTTCTCTCTCTCTCTCTCCCCTATTCCCCCCACATCTCTCTCTCTCTCTCTCTCCCATCTCTCTTTCTCTCTCTCCCCCCTCCCCCCCCTCTCTCCCTCTCTCTCCCCATCTCTCTCTCCCTCCACTACCTCTCTCTCTCTCCCATCTCTCTCTCTCTCTTCCACTCTCTGCAGTATTTTATTGGTGTATAACTACGGGTTGTCTACAGGATATGAGATTGTTCAGCAAGAAGTAATATTTTTGTAATAAAATGTTGATCATGATGTTGGGATGTTTTCTGTGCTTCTTCTCCTGTTTATGTGATAATGAACACACTCCGATCTGTACTCTGTGGCAGAGATGATCTGTGGGGGTTGCGATATTTTTGCGACATTGTTGTGAATGTTTTT
>JAUCMX010000014.1:813262-860521 GCA_033459395.1 Hemibagrus guttatus | reverse complement strand
AAGAACAACAAGACATCAGACAAATCAGCAGCCTGGACGATCAGACCATGGAGATCAGATCTGCACCGTGGAGAAGTGAGGAACAAAACATGATCATTTTCATGATATATTTTTTTTTTATCAGCACGTAAAGTGTTTTATTCCTCTTATACCAGTCATTTAATACTAATTTTAATTTATTAAAAAACGAGTGAGTGATGCTAGCATAGCACTAGCATCACTTTATTCTCTCTCCAAATTTATAAGATTAGAAAAATGCAAAGAAGCGTAAACTCCTTTGTCCTGTAACAAAGCGCTGACACTGGAGACTCCTTCTCTACTTGTTACATAAACATCTTCAATGAATATTTTTTTTAATCTGTCTATTATTCTTCCACGTCCCTGTGACTGAGCTGATGAACTGATAACGTGTTAGAAAGAGCGTGTTAATTATAAATAAACCTGAGATGTGCAGCTGCACTACTTTCAGAGCTGAAAATGAATCAACACCTTCTGACCAATCAGAGTCCAGAACTCAGCAGAGCGGTGGCGTAAATGCAGACTCCTAAACAACTAACAGCAGATAAGGTTGAAAAAGGAATGAAATGATCTGAATTTTTTCTGTACTCTGGTTTGTGGTCTGCTCCTCGTCTCAGTGACCGTCAGCGAGTGGTTAGGGCTCGAGTGGTTTATTGAATGTGGGATGGCGTAAACACTGAAGGGCTGGCATAAACACTCCTGCTGTCCAAATTCATCTCTGAGCTGGATATTTACCTACACAAGCACCTTCAGCTTTGATTAGGAGAATGATGAAGAGAGCTGTTTAAAATATAAATGTGAGAGGTTGAGGGGAAGAAAGCGTTCGGTCCGTCCTCCTGAAGCCATTACGTGTTCACGTGCAATCCGTGTTAAAATTCCACCCAGCAGAATAAAGCACGTTTCCTCAGAGCTGTCCAAATCACCCTGTCCTGAGTTTCATATTCACTCTCTGCCCTTTTTTTAAACATCATTTTTCTCTGCTGTACTTTTTTTTATCCCTCTCTTGTTTCTGCCTCATTCATCATGTTCAGCCTCTTAATCGTTTTTCCATTTTCCGTGTCTGTGAGTAAACCACAACACACTCTGATTAATATTTACACACATACACTCTTGCTTTATGGTGATTTCTCAAACAGATGGTAATAAAAATGTTATAACAGAAATGAAGTGTTGTGCCTCTGAGAGGTGCTGCCTCACACAGTCTGTCCAGAAATAGCTCCATAAAGAGGTCTTTCTTGCACGTGTCCGGAGCTACAACATCAATTTGGATAAATTACAAGGGCACCTGAGATAATCCGATCATGTCTGATCAGCTTGTTATTCAGAGGCGGAGTGACGCAGTCGGCTGCTCACCTGAAGCCACTAACAAATTTTATTGGTTTATCAATGAAAGAAAAAAATCATGTTCCTCACTGGGCTTCACTGATAAAAAAAAAGATTCACTTTTAATTTCATTTCCAGAGATTTGGTTATTCTGTCTTGGAGCCGTGAAGCACCTGAGCGCTACAGATGAACTGTTTATTGATCCCATAAGGCTGATTTACTTTCTACAAGATCCAAATCAAATCTGAGCTGAGTTTGATAGCGTGATAACGTGAAAACGTGTGTTCTTTATTTCAGATTACACAATGAAGATCCTGACAGACCTGCGATTAACAAAACAACGACGTTTCTGCAGCCATTGTTCAAATGTAGACTCAATTAACAATCCACAGGACTAAAGATTTCAATTAATGATCAGTTAAAAATATGAGTACGTGTCACAACTATGAGATCTGAGCACATGTAAAACGTGGAGTCCTGAGTGTTCACTGAGCCAAGACTGAGGAAATAAGTTTTAGACTAAATGATGTGATCAGAAGAAACCAATTTCACATGAAACACTTTAGCTAAGAGGGCAGTGACGACCTGTAACCCACTGGCCATGAATTAAACAGCACGACAGGTGATAGCATCAGGAAACACACACACACACACACACACACACTCACTGCACATCTTGCTCTCGTCTCTGTTCTGCCTGTGTAAACCTGATACTGCGCTCTTCTCTCGCTCCACCGATCCGACAACCAATTACCTGCTTCTAATGACCTCATTACATCACGGATCCTGATCAGGGCTGATACCTGATACACACACCTGATACACACACACACACACACACACACACACACAGCAGCTACACTGAGAGAAAGGGAACAGATGGAGTGACACCCAACCCTCTCTGATACAGGTGTGTTTTCTCACAGAGAGGAAAGAGGATTGATTTTCAGTGTGATGGTGTTGTCATGAACGCAAGTCGCCGTCTCGCTCGCATTATCAGTGGCCGAGTTGGTCAGGTTGTGTCAGAGTGTGAAATGTCTGACCCACCAACAGGATGATAAATTTTGAAATGTCTTTTCTCCTGTGGAAACCCTGACATGGTTGGAGTGAGGGCTTGTTTTCTGCAGGATGCTGCTGACTGTAAGCAGGATGATGTATGTGATGCTACACTGAGCTCTACATTCCTGCTCCCCCTGTCCCTAGTTAACGGCTCCAAGTCCTCAAATGAGGGTCAGACGCTGTGTTTCTGTAGACCTACGGAACATTTCACTCGCTTTTATGCTTGCTTTTTTATACTCGTCCCCTGAGCAGCGCTGCTAAGGTTCTGAGCAAGGAAAAAACCTGGAATAGTGATGCGGCTAACAGATCCTTATCTCTCTGTCCTTATTAAAGACGTAATTAAGGTGTGACAGCACTGAGTCTCAGAGCAGCTCGTTTCCTCCTGAGAAACACCTTCAACATTACACACTGTAAGGAAACGTGTGAGGTGTGAATATATACTGTCTGCCTGTCTGACTGATTGTTATCTATCTATCTATCTATCTATCTATCTATCTATCTATCTATCTATCTATCTATCTATCTATCTATCTGTCTGTCCACAATAACTAAACTAAACCTATCTGCCTGTTTGTGCATCTGTCTGTCTGTCTATCACCATGTCTATACCTCTGTATGTCCCTCTGTCTATCTGTCTGTCTATCCCTTTATCTGTCTGTCTATCCCTCTGTCTGTCTGTCTACCACCCTGTATATCTCTCTGCCTATCCTTCTGCCTGTCTGTCTATAATCCTGTCTATCCCTCTGTATGTCCCTCTGTCTGTCTGTCCCTCTATCTGTCTGTCTGTCTAGCCCTCTGTATGTTTGTCTGTCTATCCCTCTGTCTATCTCTCTGTCTGTCTGTCACCATGTATATCCCTCTGTCTGTCTGTCTATCACCTTGTCTATCTCTCTGTCTGTCTATCCCTTTGTCTGCTGTCTGTCTATCCCTCTCTCTGTCTGTCTGTCTGTCCCTCTGTCTGTCCTGTTATATAAAACCTGTCTGCTGTTTCTGAACTCAGAGAGACAAGGAGGTCAAACAAACTGCTGTGTGACAGAAAAACAAAACTGTGGATTAAATTGGAGACAGCGCTTGTGGTTTGATTTGTCACGATTCTGCATAAACTAAGCTTTCCCCTGTGATGGGAGAGCAAAACACACACACACACACACACACACACACACACACACACACACACACACAAACACACACTGAAACTTGATCTTCTCCTGTCTGTGTTTCCATCTCCCCAGTGAGGAAAAGGAGCATCTCGAACCATCTGGGCTTTTTCCACCTCAGTACTTTAACTCTCTTCTATTATTACATTTTTAATAAGAGAGAAGCTAAAATGGAGCGAAGGGCGACTTTAAAATGAATTTTAAAAATCATGAAAGTCTCTGTGCGTTTGTGAATGTAAAAGAGAGATGTGACATTGATGTTTTCACTGATTCCCACCTCCTGAGCCCTGTGAGAGCTTTGGGGCTCGAATCCCACCTGGATTATTTATACTGAGAGAAAGAAAATACAGACTGACCTTTTAAATATTTCTATAAAATCCACGTTGCTAATTTCTAAAAAACATTTCTAAAATAAAACGTGGGCATTTTGCATTCATTAGTATTCCCTTCTGTCTAATAAACTAATCAAAAAGTATTTCTGCAATACATAATGTAACAGAAAGCAATTTTATCAGATGTAATAATTACACAAGTGTTTGCTAACTGTAAGCGGCTCTGATGTGGATGGTGCTTAGCCGCACTGGAGCCTTTCTTTCAGCCCACATGCTGTTTTGCATTTATCTGAAGTCTCTGGAGATTGCATTAATAGAGCAGAGGTCTTGTGTTGATAATAAAGCAAACACATGAAGTGATGTGAAAATACACTTAAGGCTGTGTAAAGGGTTCATTCCTTATGAATAAACGCTCTACACAAATTTCAGGGTTTAGAAGAAAGAAACAGAAACCTGTAACCAATATGGAAGTAATAAACATTCACACACACACACACACACACACACATTTATGCACACAGATATGGTCAGGTCCGAAGATCTGAATTTGTTTTAAAGTCTATTAAAATGATCCTTGGTCCTGAGGCTGTGTTATTGTCCTGTGAAAATTTCCATGCAATCTATTTACATACAGATGATGTGAGAATGAAAGTATCATTAATAAACATTTCAATCCTTCCCTTCCTCCAATTCTAATCAACTGTGGAATCTTTCATTATTTTAAAACCAGAATCCACATCAGAAACCACACTAACACCAGCACATCAATACACCTTCACTCTGGACAAAATTTCAATCTGTTCTGTCAATGCAAATGACTTCAGAAGCGAGAGATGGAAACACCTCAGTTCATCAGAGACTGTACACTGCCTCGGAGGGTGAAAGGTTATTTATAATGGATTTGGCAGTTTGATGGATGTAATTCAGGTGAGTGGAGACATAATATACTCTCACTGTCAGGCCTGTTGGGGTTTCTCTTGACTGAAAATATTCTGAAAAAGTTCTAAACATCACCTCTATATAAAATGATTCACTGGAACTAATCAAATTCAACATGACTCATTACTGCACTGCATTAACTGACTGAATTACTAACCAAATGACTAACTGAATCACCTACTGACTCACTGACTGAATCATCTACTGACTCACTGTCTGAATCACAGACTGAATCACCTACTGACTCACTGACTGAATCACTGGCTAACTGAATCACCTACTGACTCACTGACTGAATCACCTACTGACTCACTGACTGAATCACCTACTGACTCACTGACTGAATCACTGGCTAACTGAATCACCTACTGACTCACTGACTGAATCACCTACTGACTCACTGGCTGATGCACTGACGGAATCAATGGCTGATTGAATCACCTACTGACTCACTGACTAAATCACCTACTGACTCACTGACTGAATCACCTACTGACTCACTGACTGAATCACTGGCTAACTGAATCACCTACTGACTCACTGGCTGATGCACTGACTGAATCACTGGCTGATTGAATCACCTACTGACTCACTGACTAAATCACCAACTGACTCATTGACTGAATTACCTACTGATTCACTGACTGAATCACTGGCTAACTGAATCACCTACTGACTCACTGACTGAATCACATTCTGACTCACTGACTGAAACACTGGCTGATTGAATCACCTACTGGTGCATGTTAATGAGCTTTACCTGTGAATGATGCGTTTGTTGCGCAGGTAATTCAGGGCCAAGGCGAGTTCACAGATGTAGAGTTTCACAGTGCTCTCGGAAAAATGTACATTCTGTTGAAGATGATAGCGCAGGTCTCCTCCTAACAGAAGATCAACCACCATGAACATGTCCTCCTCATCCTGAAACGAGTACCTGATACACACACACACACACAGAAAAGAGCCACTTTAGCCCAGCTTGTGTTCAGTAGTTAGCGGGCCGTCTCATTAGATGTGAAAGCAATGGAACGTAAACATCAGCTTCACGTGTTTCTCAGACGTGAACAGCAGTTTGTCTCCTGCGTCTGCATTTCCCCGGTGATGTTTTAGCATTTAGATTTAATGTAGCTGTTTTTCTCCATACGTTAATGGATGCCATAAACGCACCAATCCCTGAACAGCATCAGTGTGCATTAGCATGACATTTTCAAGGTCCTTCTACTCACGAGGATCTGAGCTTTAAAATATTAAACATATATATATGTTAGGCAAAGTGGAAAGTTGACAGGAAAATAAATCTTTAAGGACATAAAAACCCACACACTAAAAATGGGCAAATCAATGAAAGAGTTTCCATATTTTAATGAAACTAACACTTTATTTTTTATTCTTCATTACTTTCTTCTCTACTTGCACTGGATCAGAAAACAGTTTTGTTGAGATCTTTCATGTGTGCAATCAAAGAGTGCCCGCATTTCCAGGAACCCACCAAGATTCCAGAGATTCATTTCTAATATCCCAGAGATTGCTCTACTGGAACATCTACTGCATTTGTTGTGATGATCAGACACTTTTCTGTCAGACACTATGATGAATGATAGGACTAGCATGTTTGGTGAGTCGATCCAAGCCATTTAAATCAGATCAATAAAAGTCAGTCTCTTTGCTGTAAGGGGCTCGACTCAGCTCGACGGTGTTAAATTGAGAGCATGTTTGAGTTTACACAGCGAGCTGCAGGAAAGTCTTCAGCTCAGGTTAATGCTGTCGCTGCACTCCTGTGCCTCCTGTACTCACCTAATACTGCAGCTGTTGTAGATTTAACTGCTTTATTGATAATGAGAATAATAACTGTAGTAATTAGAAAAAGAACAAGAAAAAAATTTATTATTATTATTATTATTGCTGTTGTTATTAGCGAGAGAGACAAAAGGAAACAAATATAATACGATATAATAAGAACAGGCTGTTCTGGGACCATAACAAGTGTGATGTCACCGGTTCAAAGCTTCAAGGGGAAAACCCCCGTTGCCTTTTTTTTTGTTTACTCTTATTCAAAGTGGATCCCGAGGTAATTTTCCCTCCGTGACGTTTCGGGTAATTAGCTGCAAGTCTATACTGGGACTCTGACTGATCCAGCAGCACTTAAGATTATTATTATTTTTTATTTAAATTCTCGATCTCAGAACCTTAGGAATAACCTCTCCTCCTCTGGTCAGTAGTTTAATATGGAGACGGAACAGTTGTGCATCTACTAAACCCTACAAATGCGTTTCAGAGTTTACAGGATTATAGAACGTGGATTAGTGCATCAGCATCGACAGCCAAACATAACCCATGTTATAATATGATTTTACAGCTTTTAGACACCAAAACGAGGACTAATGTCATGTCACAGTAACGACATCATGATTCAATTTCCCCCGGCTCTCTCTGGAATCATCTCGTTATTCAAAATTCACATGGGGGAAAAAGAGAAAAGGCAAACAAGAACAGAAGAGGGAAATGAGAGGGAATATCCAGCGTGTTATAAATGAATAATTAAAAACGTCTGAAGAACAGAGTACGGTGACACCCCGAGAGAGAGAGAAAAACAGAGAGACAGAGGGAGACAGAGAAAGGGTAAGAGAGACAGAGACAGAGAGAGAAAGAAACAGAGAGAGATAGACAGAGACAGAAACTGAGAGAGAGAGAGAGAGAGAGAGAGAAAAACAGAGAGACAGTGAGAGAGAGAGACAGAGAGAGAAACAGAGAGATGGTGAGAGAGAGACAGAGAGAAACAGAGAGAGAGAGAGAGAGAGAGAGAGAGAGAGACAGAGACAGAGACAGAGAGGGAAAGACAGATTCAATAGTGTGTGTGTGTGTGTGTGCACAAGTGTGTGTAAACGCATACTATGATCTCATATTAGATTTACGTTGCTCACATGGATTTGATCCTGATAATCATGTGTTGAGAAAAACCCAGTGTGAAGAGTTTAATGTGTCTGTTTTCACTGATCATCTACAGATGAACCACGCTTGCTGAGATAATGCCAGAGCTGCTGCAGTAAATGTCCTACTGAGTTTAAGAGTGAGAATAAATTGTTTATCGCTCCTGACAGGTTTCTTTGATTCACTGGCAGGCGTTTTTATTATTTATTGCTGGCAGTGCAGTAACCCAGTTTCATCTAGCTTAGAGAGATGACAGGAACGCTAAACACACGTCTCAGTCTGAAGATCAGTCCATCAGTAAAGCTGAACATTCTGAACAAGTAAAGACGCTGAATCAGAAGTTATACAAACATCCGACTCTAATATGTTCTTGAGGGCACATTACCACCCTCACCATCATGGACAGCACTGTGGCTACTGTGGAGTCATTCAGATTCCTGGGCTCTACAATCTCCCAGGACCTGAAGTGGGAAAGACACATTGACTCCATTGTCCAAAAAGCCCAGCAGAGGTTGTTCTTTCTTCAACAGCTGAGGAAGTACAACCTTTTTCTATATTATAGTTTATGTCTGTGCATTCTCCAGCACCAAAAGAATTCCTTGTATGTGTGAGCATACTTGGCAATAAAGCACATTCTGATTCTGATTCGGATCAGAGGACACGGAGGTGTGTGGACACACTCGAGGTGTGAAATCCCTGCTGATGATGGACTGGCACTTTTACCTGAGACAGATTTGCTGATTTCACTTGGAGCAGGATGATGGATGACACGTTGGGGCTCAGATTCAATCTCATGCTGAAAAACCTGCTTATCTAAAGGAGTTTTCCTTCTCACAGCTAAAATCACAAAAATCGACCTGCGACACCATTTTCAACCGCCTCTGAGGTGATGAGCTGCAGAATTTTTGACCAAACAGGATTCTTTTTTCACTTTGAATATTAAAGGTTTACATTACTGTAGCAGAGTGTTGTCTGTATTTCACTAAATTTACGATTTATGGCTTTATATACATATACACAGACCAGGCATAGCATTATGACCACCTGCCTAATATTGTGTCGGTCCCCCTTTTGCTGCCAAAACAGCCCTGACCCGTCCTGCACTGTGTACTCTGACCATTTTCTATCAGAACCAGCATTAACTTCTTTAGCAGTTTGAGCAACAGTAGCTCGTCTGTTGGATTGGACCACACGGGCCAGCCTTCACTCCCCACGTGCATCAGTGAGCCTCGACCACCCATGACCCTGTCTCCGGTTCACCACTGTTCCTTCCTTGGACCACTTTTGATAGATACTGACCACTGCAGACCGGGAACACCGCACAAGAGCTGCAGTTTTGGAGATGTTCTGATCCAGTGGTCTAGCCATCACAATTTGTCCCTTCGTCAAACTCGCTCAAATCCTTACGCTTGTCCATTTTTCCTGCTTCTAACACATCAACTTTGAGGACAAAATGTTCACTTGCTGCCTAATATATCCCACCCACTAACAGGTATGGATGATACCGGGATGATCGGCGTATACACATACTGTATATGTATATATACGTACTGTGAGTTCATTGGAACATCTTGTGCTTCTCAGGTGCATTAACACTGACACTGGGCAGAAATCCCCCCCCTTCCTGCTCAACTAAAGAGGCTATTTCTCTTCACTTGCCCAGACGATTCTGCTTATTGTCCTTAAACTCGTAATTGAAAGAATGCCATCAATCTAGCGCGAGTGATTTAGGCATTGCAAAGCGCAGCAAAGAAGGATGTACTGCTCTATGCTCCAACAGCATCCAGAAGGAATCAGGGAGCTCCAGATAATTAAAGAGAAAGTCGTAAAAATCTCGATTGAGCTTTAACGACTGTGCTGTCTTTTTTTTTTTTACTTATTGGACAGGAATCCAAAGTAAGAAAACAGAGTGAGAAAACGAAAACTATTAACATTAATCACAGCTGAAAAGTTGCTCCACCCACAAGACTGAATACCCATGCTTTCAAAAATCAGTAGCATGTGTACTTTGGTGTGTTTTTAGCCAATTAGAAAGCAGGGATTGGGTGTGATATCCTGTATGTTAGGTGTGATGGAGTGTCGAGCGATCTGCTACTCACCAGAAGTTCACCAGGAACGGGTGCTCCAGGTTCTGCATGATCTGAAGCTCTTTGAAGACGTTGCGTACTTCATTCCTTTCCACGCACTTGAGCTTGTTCATGTACTTCATGGCGTACATCTTCTTAGTGTCCTTCTTCTGC
Organism: Hemibagrus guttatus; assembly: GCA_033459395.1. Classification (NCBI taxonomy): domain Eukaryota; kingdom Metazoa; phylum Chordata; class Actinopteri; order Siluriformes; family Bagridae; genus Hemibagrus; species Hemibagrus guttatus. The sequence continues at coordinate 850,525 of JAUCMX010000014.1, read as the reverse complement.
ACAATACACACCTGAAAAAACAAACAAACAGAAAAAGCATCTGAAATATGATTTCTAACAACAATTCTTCATGTTAGCGCTCATTAGCGCTCATAAAGTCATTTGGTGCATTGCAGCAATACAGAATGGATGAGTGACCAGTGTTTGTTTTTACACTGTAATAATAAACACATTTCCAGAAACAGTCAGCGTGAAAGCTTCACAATCAGACTGCACTGTCTAATCAATGTGACAGTAATTAACAGGTCTGGGTCATTTTGAGTCCGATAATTATAATTAAATTCCCTTAGGTGTGAGCATACAGTCAGAACATTCAGGCCAGGATGGAGGTGTGAAGATGAACAGGTTGTGAAAAAATTAGCAGCTGACATCTTACCTTTCCAAAGCTGCCCTTTCCTATAGCTCTGAGTATCTGGAAGTGGTCAAAGTTGACTGCAAAGAAACAAGAAGAATTTAGTAAAAGTGCTTTGCATAATGCACACACACACACACACACACACACACACACACACACACACACACACAGAGTTCTTGTTATTTCTTTATGGGTTTGAGCTGTCTTTGTCTTATGCTTATATAACACACTCCTGCTGAGTTCTGCATTCTGATTGGTCAGAAGGTATTGATTAATTCTCTATAACAGCGGTTCTGACAACAGCACAGCTACACATCACAGCTTTATATTAATGCAAATCATTCACAGGGATGCTTTACACCGGCACTCCACTGATAATAAACAGATTAAAAAGAAAAGAAAAGAAAAGAAGAACAGAAAAAGATTTTGTGATATTATGATATGGTGTCATCATTACGTCAATGTTATATCATCCTATCACTCATTCTTAATAATAATACATTACCTTATGGACGGATTCAAAGCATTTTTTATGTCAGCTGCTATACTTATTAAGATAAACACGCTGTTTAATTTCCTATCAATGAGTGATAAATCTGCGTGTACTGGATTAATGTGTTGGATTACAGATGCTGTTGGTAACTCAGCACTCTGTTACACACAGCTGTTACAGCAGCTCATTTACTCAAAAGGAAATAAAGTGCTGAATTTTCTATTTAAAGAAGAGCTATATTTCTACCTTGCTGTTTATAGATGGAGAGTTTTTATTATATTTCTGAATTACTATAACATGCACTGAGGCCACGCCTCCTTAAGAAAGAAATTAATGACAAAGAACAAAAGTCCTTAACTTTTATATTATGTATATATATATATATATATATATATATATATATATATACAGTATGTGTGTGCATGTGTGTGAGCTATCAATAATGAATGGAATAGATACAGTAATTAAATAAATGCAAAAAATTGAGTGTAATGAATTGATTATAAGAGAATGAAATCATAATAACTTACCCTCTTCGTTATGTTGGCGGTCAGTGGATCTGCTGGACGATCCGAGTCCCATCGTTCTGGCTCACAGAAACATGAGGAGTGTTGGACGAACTGAAATACACACACACACACACACACACTGAGAGAGTGGTGATGATGATGAAAGCCAGATACTCCTCCCACACACACACACACACCCCACACACACACACCTAGTAATTCATGAGGATTTCCAGCAGTCCTTAGCATCCATAGATGTGATGTATCATTTGAGAGTGAGTCAGCTCTTTGAACCGACTCTTTAAGGAATCATTTATGATGGATATATAAATCAATGGGGAAATATATAGGACTCTTCTTATTGATTAATTAAAATATTAATTCAAAAATGCTTACTGTGTTTGAAAACATGTGGCACATTGTTCCTGTATTTAAATAGATTTAATAACAAACATAATGCGAAATCTTGTTTTATTTTGTAATTCAGAAAAACACAAATTGAAGGTCGGGAGTCCAAAGAGTCGGCTCATATTGGTGAACTAGTAGTCTAGTAGTCTGACTCACTGAAAAAAAGGCAGAAAATTCCCAAATTTCACAAAGAAAATCACGAAAATACTGAGGGAATTATAAGAGCCAAATATATATCTGATGATAAAATGGGTTACGGTTCTCCCTCTGTACAGAAACAGCAATACTAAAGGCTTCAGACTTTTCTGGTAGATCGTGCTTAATATGAACGCAATTTTAAAGTAGTAAACAAAATGAATAAAGAATGAAAGAATACTTGCACTATTTACTAATAAATGTGTTTTATTCTATAATGATTACTTACGTTTACGTTCATTAGAAATAAATCTCCCATAAACGTAATATTTGAATTAAAATAAAGTGTCTGTGGTGATTTCGGTAGCGAAAGAACAGTTAGCCGTTAGCATTTACATTTGTGTTTAAAATAACAGGCTTGTGCGACTGTAGAAGCGTTCGGGAAGGTTGCCAGATTGGACTACATGACCCCTTTAACTACAAACTTTTTAATTTCAGGGTTGCCATGGTGTGAGAAAATTTAAAATTGAGTTGAAAAATAACAGCGTATTGAGCAGCAACATTTTTTCTCTCTTTCTTAAAGTTAATAAGATTAAAAAGCAAGCGTGTCATGTTATCCAGAAACCATTAAGATGTCGATATCTTAAAGTGACAGCTTTACCTCTGACTGTTATAAAGCACTGACACTGGACACTTCTTCCTAAATAAACACATTTCTCCTTAAAGAAAACTTTACCCAGGATTTCTAATTAGTTTATTATCACTGACGAGTCTGCAGTCCATGAAGAGTCCCAGTGTGACTGTAACAATTAATTAATTAATCATTTATATTTTGAATCTATATTTTCCTGTAAAGCTGCTTTGTGATAATTAACGTCCACTGTTAAAAACGCTAGACAAATAAAACTGAATTGAATTGAACTGGATTAATGTAAATCTGTGAAGTACAGCAGGAACTACTGGAGCTGATGTTATAGAAGATTAATCAACACATTCTTTTAATTGCTTCTTCTAATTGCACTATAGTGTAATTAGTGCTAATTTATACTGACCCATATTCATATTGAAATATTGACTAAGAGTATACAATGTGTGTTTGAATTAAAGACATAAAAAAAAACAGAGTTCTGTTTGACTGGAAAGAATACAATCTGGCAACCCTCAAACTGCAAACTGTAAGTAAAATACATGTAATCTGAATTGAGTTCAACTCTGTGTGTTTAAGCGTGTCCCAGATTTAAGGTGATTTGATCCCAATCTGGCAACACTGTGCGCATCGGAGTACGTGATTGGCCCATAAACTCAACAGATCAGCTCATGCAACCTTTAATCATGCATTTACCTGAAGGGCTACAATTATTATTAGCATCAGTCCATTAGGTTATTTACTGAATATATATATATATGCATAGACAGATATGTGCGAAATAAATAATATCAAATCTATAGTAAAAGTTGTTGAACTTCTTTAATTGGGAAGGAAAGACTACCTTCATGACTTACACCACATACAGTAAGTCCTAACCTTCCAGAGCATGTGAGTGTCACATCGGGGTAAAGGTGTGCAGGATTATAAAAGTCATCAGCGTTTAGTGGAGAAGATTCCAGCTCAGTCCAGAGAGGAAGCAGTTTAAATAAAGCCGCAGTGCTGAAGCTGAGGACAGTCAATGACAGAGATCTTTCCTGAGCACAGTTACAGCAGACAAAACATCACAGAGCATACAACTCACCTCGGATTTCAGAGACGACAACGACGATGATGATGATGATGAAGAAGAAGGAGGGGAGGAGGAGAATAGATGCTGAGGAAGAAAGATGAGATGCTCCTATGTGACTCCTCGGATTTCACCAAGTGTTCGTACCAAAAAAATAGAAAATCTTTGGGTTGCCAGATTGGAGCCACTCTAAGCATTACAACACCCTCACCTGCATACCAATAATGTTTTTTTAGAGAGGGAAGGGGGGAGGGAGGGGGGAGAGATTAAAAAAGGAAATCTTGAAGGTGCATTAAATGTAATTTATTCAACACGCTAAGTTAATTCAAACACATGGATCTTTATTTAACAGTTTATTTTTTCATTCAGCACCTTTATATTTTCTTAATCTACTTCTCATCAGAATGTGACTCAACATCTCATTAACATTGACATGAATATTATTTAAAATTGTGATATCAAAGCTGAGAGGATCTTATGCCATTATTTACCAGAAAGAGTGTAAAAATACACAATAGTGCCAAAAGTTTTGGGACGTCTGCCTTTACATGCACGTGAATGTAATATGGAGATGTCCGGCCCTTTGCAGCTAGAACAGCTTCAACTCTTCTGGGAAGGCTTTCCACAAGGTTTAGGAGTGTGTTTATGGGAATTTCTGACCGTTCCTCTAGAAGTGCATTTGTGAGGTCAGTTGAAAATTTCCTTGAAGAATCATGCATTGCATAAATCAAATTCTAATCAAGTCATAAGTCTACTTCTAGCCTATTATAACGACAAAAATTAATCCTTAAATCCGTTGTTACTCTAATTTACTTTAGTCATTTAAATTAGTAGTCTTTAAATAGATTTAATCTAATTTACTCTCTACTAAAATCATTTAAGCATTTAATAATAATTAGACTGATATATACGTTAATCAGTAATCATCTAATAATCATTTAATCCGTAACAAATTACTAAGATTGAGCAACTCTGTTCTTTACTTATTTTAATCCATAATCCATTACTCTCACTTTATTATCCTCATCTTAAATCAATATCAAAGCAGTATAACCTTTAGATGACAGTTAAAATTGACTAACAATAGCATATGGATAAAAAGAGTAAAATAAATAGAGAGTCATAATCAGGTAGTGAGTAGTTTATTAGACATTAACCATTGTTTTGGCACTGATGTTGGACGAGAAGGTCTGGCTCGCAGTCTCCGCTCTAATTCATCCCAAAGGTGTTCTGTGGGGTTGAGGTCAGGACTCTGTGCAGGCCAGTCAAGTTCCTCCACACCAAACTCACTCCAAACTGTTCCCACAAAGAGCATGAAATTGTCCAAAATGTTACTGAAGCATTAAGAGTTCCTTTCACTGGAACTAAGGGGCCGAGCCCAACCCCTGAAGAACAACACCTGAACACACTAATGTGGAGGGGTGTCCCAAAACTTTTGCCAGTATAGTGTACGTCATGTATAATATTGACATTTTATACAACATTTTTCTTACTTGTGATTATAAGGAACATCTGTGGAGCCTAATAAGATAAGATGAGATAAGATAGAACTTTATTAATCCTGAAGGAAATTCTTTTGCCAGAGACTGCTTCAGATAACAAGAAAAATAAATATAAATGAAATAATCTATATATACAAATGTATTCAAAAGTACAAAAATGTATTCGAAAATATAAACGAAATGAAATATTCTATATATAGAAAATGTATTCAAAGTACAAAAAGGTGCTAAGGAACCTAATAACCTATTGTTCTGTTTTGTCCTAAGGTTACACAAACCTTTACACACAACCGATAGCACTGTCCATATTTCCCTAAAACTATATGTATTTTAGATGTGTATTCATTTTGGGCTACATTTTATCAGTATATTAAACTGTACCAATAAAATAAAGTGAAGTGCATTCGTGTGTCTGCTCACTGCGGCGTGAATTGCACACTGAGAGATCCCGTCTTTCACTAAACACTACACACACACTTCTACTGTAAGTGTGCATTTCTAAATTGCGTGGATTGAAGGTCATGGAAACTGCCTGGTGGGAAATTAGCTTACGCCCGACGGCGCTAAAACAAATCCCCACGCAGAATTCATCCATCTTACACGAGCGAGGCCATCATTCATATGCAGAACAAACCAGCTAGTCCTCATCTTCCAGCCAAATGGCCATTAGAGACTTGGCAACTGTGGCTTATTCAATCAGATTAGATGTGTTGTGCTCACACAGCTCTTTTCTGACATCACCTGCGTTTGCAAACAGCTTACTTTTCTCCAAATTACACCTGACTCTGCTTTGTTTTTACTCTCGCGGTCTATAGAGAATATATTCAGTTTCATGTGTGTGTGTGTGTGTGTGTGTGTGTGGGATCTGGAGTCTATCCCCTGAATACCAGGAGTGAGAAAGGTACACCATTACCACACACACACACACACACACACACACACACACACACACACACACACACACCTACTGGAAATTTTACAGTCACTAATCCAAACACTGGCCTGAGGAAACCCACATGGAGACACCAGGAGAAAAAAACATCAACCCAGTAACCCAAACTCAGGAGCAAACCAGGAACCTTGGAGCTGGGAGGTGACTACACTATCCAGTGTTCCTCATGGTTCTCTGGGTCAGACCTGAGCTTGGGGAACTTTCTGCTCATGTTCTCCCCATCCTCTGGGCTCTTCAGTTCTCTCAGACCAAGAAGGTGGCATCACATCCAGTGTTCCTGGGATAAGCTCTTGATGCACCAGGATGGCCCTGAGGTCAGTGTTCAGGAGAGCAGCATGCTTTTGATCTTACTTTTGTTAAAACTGTAATATTCACTCAGGTGAGTTTATAATCTAGCCAGGTTGCAGGTGTGTAGATGGTCATGGAGTTAAATCCAGAATTTTTGAGGGAGAGATCTTACTGAACATGAGCAAGTTAATGGATGAAGGAATAATAACCTTGTTTTTCTAGCTTTTCTTTTTAGCTTCCTTGTATTTATTCATTTTATTCTTACACTCACTCAAAAAAAAAAAGTATAAAACATTATGCTTACAGGTTCGTCTCTTTACGGTTCAAAAAAGGTCCCAGGAAGCAGTGTTGATTTTGACGGCCATTTTTGATTTAGTCTTAGTCTTTATCTTCAGATGAAAATGGTTATTAGTCTTAGTCACATTTTAGTCATTTTTGTCTTTCATAGTTTTAGTCTAGTTTTAGTCGACAAAGTCATTGCATTGTCAAAGTTTTTTAGTCATTAGTTTAGTCATTAGTTTAGTCATTAGTTTTAGTTAAACTGCAGTTACCTGCTTTAATCTTGTTAAGTTTCTATGTAGTATTTTAACAAAAATAGTCATTATAATTTTTCTCTCTTTAGACCAATTAAGTTTATGAGAGATGTGAATGAAGATAAGGAGCTATATTAACACTGCACTCTTGTCAGTATCTTGGAGGTGTTTTGTTAGGTTTTGACCTCTAGAGGTCGTCGTGGAGCTCCTCTGCCCTGATTTCGCCTGTGGGGTGTGTTATTGTTCTCACATGTGTCTCGTTCTGTCCTGTGTGTTTAAGTGTCCTCGTCTCTCAGTTTCGTTGCCTGGTTTTTAGTAGTTCTGTAGCCAGCGTTCCGAGTAAGTCTTTAAGTCTTTGTCTATTTTGTCTCAAGTCTTTGGATTTGTCTTTTCCCTGTGTTTTTGTATTTTTCTCCTCTGGAGTTTTCTCCTTTTTGGATTATTTCTGTTTCTGGAGAGTTCCTAGTTTCCCTTAATGTTTTTGTTCTCAATATTTTTAGTTATCTGAACTGTATTAAAGTACACTGCATTTCAACTTTCTCAAGTGTGTCACTATTGGGTTCACCACTATTGGGGACCCCCTTGTGGCTCAGTGATAGTCATCCTCTCACACCGGAGGCAAGGCGTGTATAGTTGGCATTCAGTGTCAGCCAATCAAATTGAAGCTTTTCTGCTGCTGTCCCAGGTGCTTAATTCACATCACAGCTAATTTACATTTATTAAAACGTTTGTGAGGAGCGGGGTTCGAATCCCACTCAGTGCAACTGAATGTTTTTCAACTGACTGAAAAAATCGCTGCACATAACTTTGTGAACTATAAGCACAAAGACAGCATCCAGTTCATGAAAATTTTTAAACACACATTTATGAATAATATATAATGAATTCTGTAAATAGACACACAACACCAAAGAAATCAATGTTTATCAATTTATTTATTAGAGCAGTTACAACAAAAAGCAATAATGAAATAACACACACCACAGACTGCACCGATACATATTCTTGCAAACTTTAAACACTAACTTAATACACATTAAAATAAAGACAAAAATAGACTAAATATATATATATATATCTAGAGTTAAGTATTTACTACAAGTGAACATATATTTACAACAGAACAATCCATAAAGTCTTGAAACGGCATTCTGGGGTTTGTTCGTCCCTCAGCACTGTAAGCTTTGAAGAACTTTGTGGAACCGTGGAAGTACCTGATGGGGCTTTGTTGAAAGTGGACAGAGGAGCCATCATTCTCGTAGCGAGACTTTGGCTGAAAGACAAATAAATAAAAAGGCATTTAAAAGCATGACAATTAGTGTCAGAGTTTAGGCTTTGTAATGCTTTATTTTGGCCACTAGATGTCGCCATTGGACCCTCAGGCCTATAATTTTCACCTTAGCAATCATTAATTCATTCATTGTCTACCGCTTATCCGGGTCACGGGGAGCCTGTGCCTATCTCAGGCGTCATTGGGCATCAAGGCAGGATACACCCTGGGGGGCCAACCCATCACAGGGCACACACACTCTCTCTCATTCACTCACACACTACAGACAATTTAGAGATGCCAATTAACCTACAATGCATGTCTTTGGACTGGGGGGAGGAAACCGGAGTACCCGGAGAAAACCCCCGAGGCACGGGGAGAACATGCAAACTCCACACACACATGGCGGAGGCAGGAATCGAACCCCCAACCCTGGAGGTGTGAGGCAAACGTGCTAACCACTAAGCCACCGTGTATTTAAGCTGTGCTCTTTCTCTGTATCTTTGCTTGGTTATTGTGACTCCCTAGCCAGTTGCTGCTGTAAGTGGTGCGCTTGTTCTAAAGTTTTCTCCCGTGCCTTTTGGAGTATTTTCCTGAGTTTGTTTTTGGAAGTTTTTCCAGAGTTTTTGTTTGAAGATCATTGATTCTCCTTTTGGATTTCTTTCTTCCTTTTTGACTGGCTACTCTTCTGTTTTTGTGACTGCATTGAAGAAAGGGATTATTTTACCCTGTTTCTTTTTTTCAATAAACTCTTTGGAAGCAACTTTAGAAAGCGTCTGACTATTGGGTTCATCTCCTGTCTGGGGCTCAGTGGCCACTAATAAGACTTTCACACCAGAGACCCGAGTTCAAGACCTGGTCCTGACAAATTAGCAAAGAAAAACAGCTTCATTAATGACACAGATAAATGCACAGCTCCAATCTTACCATGCCTCTGCTGTATGTGACACACTGCATGAAGTGGTCTCTGAAGATGAGATATTTTCTAAAAAATAAAAAGATGGACAAACAATACATTCTAAAATTAGAACTGATTCAGCACAACATGATGGATTTTCTGAGCAGGCGAGGCCGGTGCTGGAGGAGGAAAAGATACAAAATCAAAGAAGAAAATAAGATTAGTACTACAGTAATTGAGAGAAATGTCTGAATATATAAGCAGAATTATAATCTAATCATACATACATACATACATACATACATACATGTTTAATCCAATTCTAATTTGATGGTACATGATATAGAATGATACATTATTTATTTATAATTAGATTATAATTCTGATGGTACATACATAAACTGGTGGCAGTTTCTTGGTGTTAGGAGGTGGTATGGAGAGGGCAGCAGAATGTACTGCGAGATACAAAATCTTGTCAGACATTTGTGTATAATATAAAATTTTCAAAATGCCCCATTCTTACTTCCCTTGCTTATCTTAATGGTAGAAATAAATAGAAAACATAACTCCTCCTCAAGGACTGTTAATCATTTCAAACCATGAAAAGGTAACTTACATGCATCATCGTGTGTTAGTAGACAGAAATATCTAAAACTTGACAATGTAAAAATGAGTACTTACCCTGATTGTGGTGGATATCAGTTCATCAGGGTCGGGGAATCAATTCGTAGCCCGTGAACAGTTCGTATTCATTTCACAATTCAACAGAACTGTGCTCCAGTGCTGAGCCTAATGTGTAAAAACCTTTTCCTGCTCCAGCAGACTGTCCCAGCTGTTCAGCAGCTGAGGATGATGACGATGATGACGGTGGTGGTGAAACTAGTGATTAACACACAACACATTAACATATACAGCATATTTTTTTAAAGACATTTGACAAAATGAAAATCCATTTGAAACACACTCAATTCATGACATGCAGTCAGTACAGAAAAAATACTTACACTGCAGCTGGAGCTTGGAGGGGGAGATGTTCAGCACTGCACTCTCTAACTCCTCATCGTTATCTTCCATTTCTGTTGGCGAAGAAGAATTAGCAAGAATTAGCAATTAGCATTTTTACTGTACTTGGATTTCTTAAAATTTACCTCTGTGTTAACTGAAGCATACTGTAGAAGCTACGCTGTTATTCATACTACCAGATACGATGGCAAACAATTCCTTCATACAAGCAAAGAATGAACAACTGACCCGCTGGCTTGGATGTTGCACTTGAGGCAGGCACGGGCGGACGATCTGACTGCATCTGGTTCTGGAGGCACATCTGGAGTTTGTCCCTGGGACACAAGTTGCCCCCATTATAAAGGAGGCGTAACCATCAGCCCTGCTGTCCCAAATCTCTCGCCACGTACTCTTGGCACGAGCGATAACAGACTGATCTTGCTGGGTCCCTCGGCCGTAAAGACACCTGCACCCTCTTCCTGATGGAGGTTCTTCATCAGGTAGATTGTGTAACCCATGTCATTTGCAAGCAGACTTTTTTTCAAGAGAAGGACTTCCCCTTGTACTTTCCAAACTGCAGGATGTATTCGCCAAAGACTTCTCTTTTGTCAGAGGCGTCACCTCCTCTCTGACCGACCACAGCGAGGGCGTTTCCCCTGACAAGCTCCTCCTTCTTTGGTATGAATATTTGATTGAATATTTGATTGAATATTTGATTGAATATTTTCTGAACACGGATGTCTGCCTGAACAGAGGGAACTCTGAAACTCTGCTTGACCTTGAGAGAGTCTGGATTTAGAGCTTTTAGATTTAGAGATCATTCTGTCTGAGATATTTGGAGTTCAGTCCAAAGAACCCGTGAGTCTTCAGCGCCATCTAGTGGCGATTCTGCACATAACTCTGTGCAGGCCAGTCAAGTTCCTCCACACCAAACTCACTCATCCATGTCTTTATGGACCTTGCTTTGGTCACTGGTGTGCAGTCATGTTGGAACAGGAAGGGGTCATCCCCAAACAAAGAGCATGAAATTGTCCAAAATGTCTTGATATGCTGAAGCATTAAGAGTTCCTTTCACTGGAACTAAGGGGCCGAGCCCAACCCCTGAAGAACAACACCTGAACTCAATGATGTGGAGGGGTGTCCCAAAACTTTTGGCAGTATAGTGTACGTCATGTATAATATTGACATTTTATACAACATTTTTCTTACTTGTGATTATAAGGAACATCTGTGGAACCTAATAAGATAAGATGAGATAAGATAGAACTTTATTAATCCTGAAGGAAATTCTTTTGCCAGAGACTGCTTCAGATAACAAGAAAAATAAATATAAATGAAATAATCTATATATACAAATGTATTCAAAAGTACAAAAATGTATTCGAAAATATAAACGAAATATAAAATAGTCAGTAGAGAGATGTGATCATTTTGGCGAGTATCAGTGTTTTAAATCTCTTGCAGCAGCTTCAGGAAGTCTGAGGGAAAGTAGTGATGGGGATGTGGGAGTGTGGAAATGACATGGAACTGAACAAGCACCTGAGCAGCTTCTGTGGATTAAAACAGACAAATCCTTCTGATGTTGTAAAGAAGGAACCTGCACGAGTGAATCAGTTCAGCAGTGTGAGGTGAGAAGGACAGTTGGTTGTCCAGAACTATCTGGAGGTTGGTGAGACATGGAGATCCAGGGATGTACAGCAGAGCAGCTCAGTTCAGCAGATGGACTGCCATCCATGAGGAGATCAGAGCAGAAATATGAATGTCTGAGGGAGGAACGGAGAGCAGAAGCTGAGTGTCACGCGAGGATATGATGACCTCATCAAGAGATCAGGTAGAAGGACCAAGTTAAGAACTGCCGACCCAGTGGCATGGAGCTTTTCAGTAACAGCCATGGTTTCAGGGTCAGTGTTTGAGGTAGTTCTGGGTGACATAGAGAAACTTGTAGACACTATGTTCAAGAATTTTAGGAACATAAAGAGAAAAGTAACACTGCTTGGTATGTTGCTGATGTCTTATTGGATTTCTTCATGATTTTCTTCAGGATTAATGAAAGAAAATGGAAGAGATGACGGAGGACGAGGTTTTGTGAGATGCTCTGGAGCATGGTGGAAGGGATGAGATCTGTGGTGAGATTACTGGAAAAGATCATCTGCAGGAACACTTCAATGGAAAGAAAAAATGTGAGGATGAAAGAGGAATGGAAGCGTGATCATGACGTGTGGGGAGTGGAGCAGACCAGCAGTCAGGAGGAGGATGAAGGAGGAGATGGAGGGTTGCAGAAAACTATTCTGGATCTTCAACATGCTATTTTTTCCACAAACAGATCAGGTGATCTCACTGCACACACACATTAGGGACGAAACATGGTGACATTAAAATGTAGACGTGATCACGTATTCACAACACACACACACACACACACACACACACACACACACACACACACATTTTTCCTTCATTTGTAAATGCTGCATTCCACTCTGTCTTAGTCGTGTTTGTGTAGTCATGAATATCATCTGAGAGAATGCATCATCTGTTAGTTTTGGATCTTGGAGGTGATTTTTCAGGATTTTGTTGGTAATGGAGCCGCTGGGAGCCGTGAGGAGATCAACTACATGAAATTCATATCACAGAATGAGACGTGCAACACACGTGGAATGCGGTGACGTCATGACGTGTCAACGTGAGCACGTGAGGAATGTGTAAAGCTCAAAAACATCTCTCTCTCACACACACACACACACACACACACACACACACACAAAGTTTAGTGATTTATGAGGAACTCTGATGTAATATGAACCCTTTCATACATTTTAATGATTTGCTTTTTAAATGTTGTACATGACTTGAAGTCGCACGTCAATACCAATTAATTCAGTAGTAATTAACATTGTATATTTAATTAATTTAGCGTGATGTATTTTTTTCTGCTGCTATTTATAAACGTTTTTCTTTTTTATTCACCAAAATATTTCAGAACATTGCTGTTTTTTTTCTTCCTACATACATACATCTGACCACTAGGTGGCGACATTGTGCAAGATGTTTCATTAAAACCTCTTAAAGTTTCTTCGGTTGTCTTTTTATTTCTCCATTCCTTTCATTTCTTTCTGATTTGAATAAAATGTAAAGTTTTCTTAATGCTCACCAAAACATAAAATGTTTAAATAATTAATGTTTTGGAAATAATCCTGAATTAATTTGTATGAAGTGTGTATAATAATAGGTTCACTGACTCTCAGAGGGTCATGATGTCGAGTACATTCCTAAACTCTGTAATATTTTAAGTCTTTTATTAATAAGGTGATGATGGAGATATTACTAACGACTATTTTGTAATTCATATTTAATAACTAGAAATATGATTTAAGTTCTTAGCCCTCATTTCTCAGTTTAATTCATATTGTTCCGATCTGAATATTAATCAATTAACATCGAATAAATGTCCACTTTGATTCAATAAATCTAGAATTGTTGTATATGATGAAATAAGAAAATGTATATAATGAAATAAAACTACAAATCCCATGCTAACGTTAAGCGCGTTATATAAACTAGGGGGCGTGGTTTGTGGAGAGTGGGCGGGGCGTGCGGTGGAGTTGTGGACAGTGTCATAGTGTGAGCTTCAGACTCTACAGGTGGGCACACGCCGCGGGATGAGTCCTTTAGCATTTTAGCTCATTTCTCTCGAATAGCGTTGTGTTTCATTTCAACTCGGCTTTTTTTGGTTTGTTTTCCGATAGCACCTTTTATTTATTGTTTTTAAACTTTTTCGGCGACGATGAAGTTTGCTGTCACATAGTGGAATTTCGGTAACGCGAGTTTTTTTTCAGATTTTTGTATTTCTGTGAGGAGAAAAACTCTACCTCACGACGCACAAACTTCCGCTGGCGAACTAGTTAGCTCCTCTTTAAACGCGTACATTGTTGGATTTTATTTTTATTCAACATGTCGTTGTTCGGCAAAATCTTTCGTTTTCCGAGCGATAGGAAGAAAGTGAAGCAGTACGAGCATGTCCATCGGGACGTGAACCCGGCTGATGTGTGGGAGATTGTGGGAGAACTGGGCGATGGAGCTTTCGGCAAAGTGTATAAGGTGAGTTTGGTTTAAAAATAATCTCAGGTATTTGGGTTAACCGATGAGGAAAGAGTTTCTTTCCCCTACACACACACACACACACACACACACACCATTCAAACCAGTCCAACTGCATTAGTGCTGTCACACACACATGATCGCAATGCGTCTGAGGTGAGCGGTTTGGACGGAGACGTTATATCGCGATACCTGGTTTCACGATACGTTAACTGTAGATCTCGCGATATTTCCGGTACGAACGCACCAAGCATTCAGAACATGTGTGTGTGGTTTGTGTTTGCTAGATTTGATCATTTAATGCTTTCTATAACAACCAAGAATAGTCAAAATAAAATGATGGGAAAGTAATGATCTACACCTGGACGGAGCACGGCTCTGAAATGTTTCAACACGATATACACTGATATTAAAGTTAGGTTAGGGAAGGGAAGATGTGTCGAGGTAATCAGTGCAATAGAGTGAAAAAACAAAGGGTTTGGGTCAGAATTTTTATCTGTCAGAAAACAGCTGCCTCTCCCATTAATAGTAGTCGGACCTGATAAACTGATGTCATGTAGCCCCAGAGCAGCTGGTATTTCTGAGTCATTAGATGCAACATCAGACAGCAGATTGGACGCACGCCCCTCCCTACAACATGACGTATCTCAGTGTATATCTGGACAGGACCAGTGCTTCAGAACTGTTTTTGTTATACTTGTCTTGCTAACTCTTACTAGTCAGTATCACAGTTCAGCATGATGTGATGGGATTGTTTATATTTTTGTCTAAATTCTCACCCCTATGAAATCTGAAAGAATGATCCCTGTGCTTCAGTGGAAGTGTTTTTCTTCTAAACATGGTCTAAGCATGTAGAGAATATTCTACTCAGGTCTTCTCAGGTCTTCCAGAGTGATAGTTAAACCTTTTTAACTGGCTAGGAGTCCATCGTGGCACAAAACTGGATGACGTGGAAGTTCAAGAAGCAATCAAACCTAAGGAAAACATGGCAGGAAAATCAAACATGACTACCCAGCTAATTTATAACACTTAACTACTTGTTTCATTTAACTAGCTAAAATGTATCTAGCTAATTTATCAAAAGTTAATTAGCTAAATAGTGAATCCTAACACGCTTCTTTATGAGTGCGAGTCACATAAAAACCTTATTTTTTTCTACCGTAACCATTTATTGAACATTTCCTCAGTAAATAATCTCCATTTTTTTAACGCAAGCGTTCTAGTGTTAAGTTATGATGAGGAAAAAATTCTTCTGCTTTCTATTTACATTTACAGCACCCATGTCCAGAGTGACTCTTTTATCTCATTTTATACAACTGACCAGTTGAGGGTCTCCTTGATTTGAAGAGCTTTGTCTCAGGGGCCCAAAAGTGGCAGCTTGATGGACCTGGGATTCAAACTCGCAACCTTCTGGTCAGCAGTCCAACACCTTCACCACTAAGCTCCCACTTCCCCTATTTATGTTGCAACTTTTAAGGTTTTTATCTGACCTGCAAAAAAGAGAACAGTCTCATGGAGGTTTGGTTCACTGGCGTAAAGTACAAATCTTGCAAAATAAAACTCAAGTAACTAAAGTTTATTTCCTCCATTGATGTCGGATTATTATGAGTTTAGATGAAGTGCAGATTTTGTGAGATTGCTGTGTTTAGAACATGTTTAGACCTGACTGTGATTACTGCTTCACAAGTTCCTGGAAACTTGGGGTGAGATTTCCTGAAATAGGATCGAGATCTCCGTGAGCTCCCTGCCCTGTGCCGAGATTCCTAATTCATCTTTTGGGATGAAGACAGTGAGTGTGTGGGTGTGTCGGAATGATAATCACACAACCCGGTGTGACAGCCTTCACTATATTACTTTTACGTACCATTAACCCTCCCAGTGACAGTGTGGGTTCAGATACTGGAACTTTATCGTGAAGTAAACCATTAATGGAGAAGCTGTTTGCTTGGTATTTATTTATTTTTACAAGCTTATATTTAATTTAAATTTTATAAAAATACAACGGTTTTCTTTTTAGCTTAATGATAAGTATTATCGTTAAAAAAAAGCAATGTCACAATATACAAAGAGACGATATCTACCATGAGATAACGTTTAGCTAACAAACTGCTAGCAAAACTGTTAAACTGACTGAATAAGAAATGTTTTATTTATTAAAAAAAGGGATCAAGATAATTGTTGATATCTCAGGAAAGGTTAATTCCGTCATCTCTTACAGACATTTTGTTTATTTGCGTTCAAAGCGTGTAAATAATTGCAGCGGTTATTTTTGCTCATGTTCATGATGTACATTTTTAATATTGCAATATGGAAGATATTTCTGTGGCACTAAAAGCTGAAGTGCTGCCCAAATAAACTTAGCTAGCTAAACATATCTATTATACGAAGCTTCTCAGTAAGAGCATGACCAAGGTATAGCTGGCTACGACTAGTGATGTCGATTTTACCTAGGTTTGTTAAAGCACACAGATCAGCTGTGCCAGGTGACGTGAATAAGACTGAGTATCTCCTCATCATGGCACCTGTTAGTGGGTGGGATATATTAGGCAGCAAGTGAACATTTTGTCCTCAAAGTTGATGTGTTAGAAGCAGGAAAAATGGACAAGAGTAAGGATTTGAGCGAGTTTGATGAAAGGACAAATTGTGATGGCTAGACCACTGGATCAGAACATCTCCAAAACTGCAGCTCTTGTGGGGTGTTCCCGGTCTGCAGTGGTCAGTATCTATCAAAAGTGGTCCAAGGAAGGAACAGTGGTGACCCGGTGACAGGGTCATGGGTGGTCAAGGCTCATTGATGCACGTGGGGAGCGGAGGCTGGCCCGTGTGGTCCGATCCAACAGACGAGCTACTGTTGCTCAAACTGCTGAAGACGTTAATGCTGGTTCTGATAGAAAGGTGTCAGAATACACAGTGCATCACAGTTTGTTGTGTATGGGGCCGCATAGCCACAGACCGGTCAGAGTGCCCATGCTGACCCCTGTGCACCGCCGAATATGCCAACAATGGGCACGTGAGCATCAGAACTGGACCACGGAACAATGGAAGAAGGTGGTCTGGTCTGATGAATCGCGTTTTCTTTTACGTCACGTGGATGGCCGGGTGCGTGTGCATCTCTTATCTGGGGAACACATGGCACCAGGATGCACTATGGGAAGAAGGCGGGCCGGCGGAGGCAGTGTCCTGCTTCGGGCAATGTTCTGCTGGGAAACCTTGTGTCCTGCCGTCCATGTGGATGTTACTGTGACACGTAGCACCTACCTAAGCATTGCTGCAGACCATGTACACCCTTTCATGGAAACACTATTCCCTGATGGCTGTGGACTCTTTCAGCAGGATAATGCACCGTGCCACAAAGCAGAAATGGTTCAGGAATGGTTTGATGACCACAACAACCAGTTTGAGGTGTTGACTCCGCCTCCAAATTCCTCAGATCTCAATCCAATCCAGCATCTGTGGGATGTGCTGGACAAACAAGTCTGATCCATGGAGGCCCCACCTCACAACTTACAGGACTTAAAGGATCTGCTGATAACATCTTGGTGCCAGATCCCACAGCAGTCCTTCAGGGATCTAGTGGAGTCCATGCCTCGATGGGTCAGCAAAAGGGGGACCAACAGAATATTAGGAAGGCGGTCACAATGTTATGGCTGATTGGTGTATATTAGGCATGTAAAAGTCTGAGTTAGTTCACAGAAACTGTCTTCTGTTCACTGGTAAATCTGTCTGATTCGTTAGTATGCGATAAAGACAAACACATTCATGAATTCTTAAAAGATTTTCGTACCAGCAGCAGTGTGAGACTTCAGAATAGAAATTCAGGCTTTGTGTTAAAACTCACTGCAAACTACCGCAACGTCTCTGCAATCAGAAGCTGTGGTTGACGACTCTTGTTTCAGTCACGTCTCATGCTGGTCTTTTTTTTTAACAAACAGATCAAACACAGAGCCGCTGGATCATCTGCAGAAAACCAGAACCTGTGATGCTAGTTTGTACAAGTGCTGAAGACGTAACAAACGCCATCATTTTGTCGTATTGGCACTAAACATTCTCTCTCTTTTCTGTAGAAGATAATATTCACACATGTGGCTTTGTGTTTCTCTCTTCCTTTACTGGAGACTGCAAAAAACTTTGAAAGCAGGTATGGGTGAAGAAAATAAAAGCATATAGGTGAAGAAGCTAAAATATTGATTCTAAAGGAACGAATTGTTTGTGTGTGTGTGTGTGTGTGTGTGAGAGAGAGAGAGAGGGTACAGTGTTAAAAGGACAGGATGGTAAAGTGTTAAAAGGACAAGACAGTCGGCTGTAGAGGGTGAAATCACATGTTGGTGGCAGAAGGAGCAGGGTTAATCGCTGCTCCTCAGCTGTGTTGGTGGACAGTGATAAGAAATTTACACAGCGGGTGTGAGAGATGAAACTGTGACACTCAACCATAACCATCTCCTTTATCCCTCTCTATTAACTTCAAGGTTTCTCCAAGAAAAGTTTGGTTTTAATGTCAGTCGTTCATTTTACATAATAAAACTGAAAATAAAACTAATTCAGATCTAAAAGTATAACCAGATTTTTGGTGGCAAATATGAAAGAGTTAAAAACTACAAAAATAACACAAAAAATTCAGAAATATATTTAACATCTGATGAAGCTGATGACCTACTTTTCGCTACGAAGGTGTGTAGCTAACATTTTTTTCCATGTTTATTATTTTGTTGTTTTGGAAACCGAAAGTGTGACGACTCTGACGTCAGTTTTAGCGACATGGAGAAAAGAAACCAGTTTCTATTACAGATGTGAAATAACTAGTAACACGTCTGTGCGCGTCCTAACAGCTGGAACACGCGGTCATTTTATTAACCTTTTACTGGGATTTCTGTTAAACTTTTGCAGAGTGCATATGTACATATGTTTCACTGCATACGTACATTTTTCTCTCTTTAAAGTTTACTCACGTTGACTTTTCGCATATTTTATCTTAGGGTCACAAAACTCCTATCATGTTTCAGGGTTGTCTTAAGAAATGTTTTACAAGAGTGATCTGGTTCTGTTTTTAGCTTCCCTTCATTTGTCATTATGTTAAAAACACACTTTTACACTCTCCATTCTATAGTTACATCGTCTCCTTAAATGGCCGATATTTTTCTTACTTACCAATGTTTATAAACTCACCCAGCCATCATATTACTGTACAAAACAGTTGCTAAGTCTTCACACGGTGTGTATTTGCTGTTCAGCTACTCAAGAAGGTGCAGAACTCATAGCCTGGTGTTATCTGGGGTGTTGATCAGTGTGTAGTCAGCGTAATGATCTTGGTGTGTTGTGGTTGCAAATTGTGTACCATGCAGGAAGTCTGTCAGCTCTCAGGGGAAGCAGATAAACTACAGTTGTAGTTATAGCCGAAAAGGAAGAAACTGCTCTACACTCGTTCATCTGTGACTACAGTTAGTTGTCCAGATTTACTACTTAAATTATAATATTAACTACAGAGAAGAAAAGAAGATATAAATACATTATAAATAATTTCTTATCACAGCTAACCATAACACTGAAAATGATGTAGCCTCATCACATGCTACCTTGCAATTACAACACGTGAGAGTTAACAGCCTTCCCTCACCTCTACTCCAAACATACACTATATTGCTAAAAGTTTTGGGACACCCCTCCATATCACTGAGTTCAGGTGTTGTTTTTCAGGGGTTGGGCTCGGCCCATTAGTTCCAGTGAAAGGAATTCTTAATGCTTCAGCATACCAAGACATTTTGGACAATTTCATGCTTTGTGGGAACAGTTTGGGGATGTAGCGTAGCAGCGTGATTCCTGCCTTCATGAGCCTCGATTAGCAACCTTTACCTCGTAAATCATGAAGCCACAACTGAGCCTCATGCCATTCTTACTGCTGTGTATTCACGCTACACGTGGTGGGAACTCACAGACGCCCCAATGTTCAATGTTATCAACAAGTTAGCCACGTAACTGTGATGTTTTGAGTCACATCAGTGTTATAGATTTAGCATGCTATATCTGTGTGTTGGTTGATTGAACCATCACATAGCGAGTTTTTTAAAAATCCTGGTCATTTTATTATACTCTGAGGATTTTATTTAGTTTTAACCAGCGGTGAATCTATTAATATTAAATTACTCTACTTTATTAAACTCAAGCTTGACCTTGTTCGTCTGGCGTGTGTTATGTCTCTCAAGTTTGATCTAAGAGTACTTCCTGTTCTCTTTTTTTTCCTTTTTCTTTTTTTTTAACACGGGTAGGATTCTGTATTGTGCAGATGTTTTCCCTTTGGAGCCACTGTTTAGTCTGATGCTCATCTACGGCTTCAAGCCACAGTGATTACCAAAAACCTGCTGAAACCTTGTTTTTAAACAATACCTTCCCTTGTACGTTAACAACTAACAGCTTCTAACTTAATAATTAGTACTGAATGTTCATTATGAAATACTGAATAGCAATAAGATAAGTAATATATTGGTAACTAGTAAGAAAAATTATTTTAGCTGTTAAGTCAAGCACATAAGTCGAGTGGTATGTATGTGTGTGTGTGTATTTTGTGTGTGTGTGTGTGTGTGTTATATATATGTATATGTATATGTATGTATGTATATATATATATATATATATATATATATATATATATATATAATATATATATATATATAATATATATATATATATATATATATATGAAAAAACACAAAATTCACACATGCAGTATGTTATGTGTATCTGAAATCTGAATAAGCACTGTTGTAACTTTTGTTACAAGAGTTTCTCTTCCTGTTAAACATTGGTTAAGCAATTATCTGTAATATTGAAACTAAAGTAGCTCAGACTAGTGTGAGAGTTAAAGGACCTCTCCCTGCTCAGTGCAAACGGAAATGAGCTTCACAAGGGGGCGGCTTTCACAACCCTCACTTCCTCCCACTTTCTTCAGCATTAGTGAATAACTGCAGGGTGTAGGCTTCACACTTAGCTTTATGATCTTTTACATGGATGAAAATGAATACGTTAAACACTGCATGTTTTTGAGAACAGTGGAGAGATCACTTAGACATTCAGGAAGTAAATTCCTGAGTTCTCCATTCTAGTCCTTCATCTTGAGATTTTATTTCAAGCCAAAAAAACCCCATCTGTTTGTTCCAACTACATCTGGGGAAATATGACAAAATAATATCATATCACAATACACCAAGACGTTCAGTTAGAGTTTCTCTAATTATTAAAGAGTAATTATTTCAATTAAAAATAAGTTGAAGCCACGCAGTGTATTAAAATCAGGACTTTGTGAAGGAGACACTTAGACAATGACTTCTTCCAGATCAGTCTTTAATGTCCGGAGCGTGACGCAGTCATTGTTGTCAAAATATCTTCCTTCATCTTCCCTAGGAATGTTTCATACAGTTTTTGTGTGCGTGTTAATACACTTTTTGCTATGGTGATATGAGGTACACCTGATGATGCTTATGTGTCTTTTCTTAGAAAGCAGTGAGAGAAAATGAGCCAATTTATTGACGTTAACCTTCATAACTTTCATACTGCTGCAACAATGGCGATGAGAGACACTCCTGGGGGTGGGGTTGGAGGCGGAGCACTACCTGAGCTGACAGATAGATGATTGTGGTGGTGATTGACAGGAAAAGTAGTATGCACTGTCGAATTTTGCACTGTCACATTAGTTTCATCTGCTGTTTTGTGGTAAAATTGATTATCTCCATGCTAAACTCTATCAACAACTTGACCGTATAGAGTTTGAAGGAAACTGACTGAGTTTGATCAAATGTTTTTCACTGATTTTCTTTCCTAGTGATCTTGTACAGGTCATGTTGAACTCACAGTGACACAGGTGTGGTGTGAAATGAAGTAGGAATGTAGCGGAGGTTCTCTCTAACATTTTTAGCTCAGCAAATCGTGAGTTTAAATGAGATTAAATTTCTCTCCGTATGCTGAAACTTGTCCAGAAGATTGTATGGGTCTGGTTTAGATTTGAGAAGTGGAACAACCTGAAGTGCCAGAACCATAAAAGTGTCAGTGTGACAGATTTATTCCAGCACTGGAGCAGAACACGAGCAGCTCATAATAAACATGTAGATGAGCTACCCAGTGTCAGTATCAGGCCGATGTTAGGACATCAAACAGACTTGTGGATCAGATACCAGAGGAAACATTATTAGATATCGGAGCTTGTGAAAAGAAAGAAAAAAGCTGAGAGCTGGATTTTGTAAAAGAATTGTTTTTAGAATTGGAAATGTTTACATATTTTTAAAAGAAGGAACCTTTTTCCCCTATTTTTAGTTCCTATATGTAACCTTTGGGTAAAATATTGTAAAGTGTTCTTTAAAAGAGGACATTTTAAAGCCTAGCAGTTTATAACATGATATCAGATCATTATCAGTATTATGTAATGCTTAAGGATTCATTATCAGTACTGGAAAAGAAAAAGCCATATTGTGCCATCTCGTTCTGTTTATATAATGACCCTAGTAAGGTTGCTAGACAAAAAAACAAAACAACTTATTCGCTAGTTACAGCCTTCACCTTGGCCGTGCAGGTGATTATTGCAGGTGATTAGTGGACGTCGATGATGGCCCATTGCCTTGTCATGATGACATCATCATCACATCCTGACACATCCTGTTTGTTTGTGTCACGGTGCGCTAAACTGGAGCTGAGATACATATCTCTAGCTTCAGGATTAACACATCATCAATACAATTAATTAAACGTGTCCTACTGAAACATGAGCAATGATGTGGAAGTGTTGATTTTTGTTTGGAATTGTGATGATGATGATGATGATGATTTTGTTATTTGTAATTTTCAGGCCCAAAACAAAGACACGGGCATCCTGGCTGCTGCCAAAGTGATCGAGACAAAAAGTGAAGAGGAGCTGGAGGATTACATCGTGGAGATCGACATCTTGGCTACGTGCGACCATCGCTACATCGTCAAACTGCTGGACGCCTTCTTCTACGATCAAAAGCTCTGGGTGAGATTAGCCTAACTGTTTTATGTAAAAGTTCAACAGTTAAATATCGTACACTGCTACTTCAAACTTTTAGTTCTCTAAAAATACGCAAATAGGTCAGTCTTTATCCGCTTCACAGATTCCCTGACCACTGTTACAAAGTGTAGACACTGGAGACTCCTCCCATAAACGTTTAATAAACATGTTTACTTTAGATTTAATTCTGGTCTTTACATTAACAATAGGATTAATACTAATATTGAAGAAACTACTAAGCTTTTAAAAGCAGCTTTCAGAAATCACATGTGCAATCTCATTTTGGACTGAAATATAACAACTGTGTGTGTGTGTGTGTGTGTGTGTGTGTGTGTGTAGGGGGGTGATTTATGCCACGTGTATAAGCAGCTGTGTGTGTTTTTATAGCTGCAGTGTCTCTGATAGTTCTGAAGTGCTGAGAGGAAACCCATCACTAATAAACACTTAATATATAGTAATCTTTTATTTATTTAATTAGACAAAACTTCGTATTATATAGAACTGAAAAACAAGTATTAAATTTGCATTTTAATTCATTCAGGGGCTCAATTTTAAAATCTAAAATTTTAGATTTATTTATTTACTTATTTATTATATAAATAATTATATAATAATTATTTATTTTATTTACTTATTTATTAAATGCTGTTTTATTGACTGACATTGAATGTTAATTTTTTTAACACAAGATTGTAGTTAAATAATTTTTTTTATTTAACTGCTAAATACTTTTCTGTTGTAATATATCTTTATTAGTGTTTTCATATACACTATATTACCAAAAGTTTTGGGACGTCTGCCTTTACATGCACATGAATGTAATATGGAGTTGTCCCGCCCTTTGCAGCTAGAACAGCTTCAACTCTTCTGGGAAGGCTTTCCACAAGGTTTAGGAGTGTGTTTATGGGAATTTTTGACCGTTCCTCTAGAAGCGCATTTGTGAGGTCAGACACTGATGTTGGACGAGAAGGCCTGGCTCGCAGTCTCCGCTCTAATTCATCCCAAAGGTGTTCTATGGGGTTGAGGTCAGGACTCTGTGCAGGACAGTCAAGTTCCTCCACACCAAACTCACTCCAAACTGTTCCCACAAAGTTGGGAGCATGAAATTGTCCAAAATGTCTTGGTGTGCTGAAGCATTAAGAGTTCACTGGAGCTAAGGGGCTGAATTCAGTGTTTTGGACGGTCATAAACACAGCGAGTCTCAGCTCGGCTGCTGTTTCTGTCCTTTTCCTCGCAGTGTGTAAAGAGCGAACCATGTTAAAGCCTTGCTGGAATTCCTGAGGAAATGAAAGAGGTAAATTTTTCTCGCTGTGATGTCTGTCTCTCTGTGTTCGGACGTAGAGAACATGAGCCGTAACTGTTCAGTTCAGCTCGCCGGGGAATCAATACAAAATATATTTGCTCCTTTCAATCATGATGATGATGATGATGATGATGATGATGATGATGGTGATGATGATGGTGGTGGTGGTGGTGGTGGTGGTGGTGGTAATGTAGTTTCAGGAAATGATGAGTAGCACTGATATTATTGTTAGCATTATTCTGTAGTGGTGTAGATATTTCTGTAAATAAATAAACAAACATTCTGTAATGGTTAGGGTTTAAGGGTTTAGATGCTTTAAGAGTTGGTTTTACATCTAAAAGTAAACGTAACTGTTTAGATGGATGGATTTTATTTTATTTTCATTTTTAAATCTCATGTCCCAGGATTCAACTGCGAGCTAATTAGGAACAAAAAAAGTTGATTTTTATTCGTTAATTTCAGCAGAAATGTTTCATTTTCTGTAAGCATAAAGTTTGCTGTTATTCATAAATGTTTGGTTTTATTTTTGTAGCTGTTCAGAATAATCTAGATTTTATTTTGAGTCAGATAAAATGTATTTTCTGTAGTCTTTGTTTTAGTTTTATGTTCTTTCAAGGTTAATAGTCAGATTGAGATTTTCTGTCTGTGACCCACCACACACACACACACACACACACACACGCACACGCATACATGCACACTCCAAGCCCTTAAACAAAAAAAGAAGCGTGTGTGTTTGGGCGTGGATGAAGCACTCAGCCAAAAATGAATGGAAAAACACACACACACACACACACACACACGCACACACAATCAGCTGAGTTGTGGTATTTTTCTTAAAAATAAAATTAATGACCACGTCTATTTCCATTAGTGTAGCTGCTGCTTTGTCTGTGCACTTCCCTACTTGCATCCCTTTTCTTTAAAATATTTAGCAACAGCATTGTTTGAGATTTATTGTAAAAATAGAAGCGTAAACCCTTAAACGTCATGTCTGTCCTTACAGTGGATCTTTACAGACAGAATTTCAGCTTTATGTTGGGACTTTGTGCAGAAGTGTGCAAAAGCTCTCTCTCTCGCTATCTCTACTCCCTTGAAACTTGCTCGCCAAATTGTCTAGTCTCTTCTTTCCTGTCCAACCAGTTTTTGTTTTGCTTGAAGAAATGTAACATCTTTTGCTCTGTGTGTGTGTGTGTGTGTATGTGTGTGTGTGTGTGTGGGTGGGTGGGTGTCTGTCCTCTAACCGGTTGTACTGCCTTCCTTACTGTGAGCTCAGTGTAGTGGCATTTATGTTATCCAGAATATTACATGAATCTGAGCATGTGAACATGCGATTGTCGGGGAGGAGGAAACGTTTATACATATAAAATCTGTTTTTTTTTTTATTCTTTAATAACAAAAGAATTAGTTTTACAAGCAAATGTTGCAGTAAATATAGAAACAAATAAAACTTTATTTATTTAGTAAGCTAAATTGAAATAAAAAAACGATTAAATTGTTTTTGATGCCTGGTGTATATAGAAAAATTGTAAATGACAAATAAACTGCTCTTGAACTCTAAACACTATAGTAATAAGTTTATTATAAAATCTTCAAATTAAATTAAAAGTATTGTAAATGCATCTTTTTCCACTTATAAAAATGAGCTCTTTGTGAGCATGGGGAGAAAAGTTGTTAAACTGAAGAAGAAATGTTTCTGGTAGAAGTGTGTATTACATCTACTTCTGATGGAAAAGTAGTGCGTTTTCTGTAGAGAGTTTGGTGTGAAAGGATTTTAAGATGTCATCCTGCATCGAGTCCATGACCTTTATCTGAATGGAGTGATGAAGGAGGAGAAGAATGAGAGTTTGTTCTCTTCCTCGGAGTTGGTCGGAAAGCTAAATGGCTTTATTCATACTGACGTTAAAAATTCCACCTCCGCTCCGAACCATCGGAAATATTCACTTTCTCAGATTCTGATCGTTTTCTGATGTCTTAGTAGTTTACTCTGTTTACAGTATTGGTAATAAAATTGCTGTTTGGTTAGATGGGTCAGTCAGTTACGTTAGCTCTCTAACGGTTACCATGGAAACACGCACAATTCAGTATATAAGATGGACACACACACACACTGCTGCCTATGAGGTCAACCTTAAAATGTGTTGGAAACTCTTTCTCTCTCTCGTTCTCTCTTGTTCTCTCTCTCTTTCTCCCTCTCGTTCTCACTCTCGCTCTCCGTCTCTGTCGCTCTCTCTCTCTCTCTCTCTCTCTCTCTCTCTCTCTCTCTCTCTCTC
The DNA here is from genome assembly GCA_033459395.1 of Hemibagrus guttatus. Taxonomy (NCBI): domain Eukaryota; kingdom Metazoa; phylum Chordata; class Actinopteri; order Siluriformes; family Bagridae; genus Hemibagrus; species Hemibagrus guttatus. Next base: position 823,784 of record JAUCMX010000014.1, on the reverse strand, counting down.
TCTCTCTCTCTCAAGGTCGACCTTAAGATGTTGGACACTAAAACCCTTTGTATCACAAATTTTCAAGTGATTGTGTATTGTCCCAAGAGTGTGTGAGAGAGAGCGCGAGAGAGAGACAAGCACACATTGGTGTCATCAAGGGTCAAGGAAGCCGAGTCATGACCTGTGGCTTAGAAATGTGTCTCTTCAGAAGAAAAGTCGCATCAAGACTTTTGGTCAGAAGGTGTTGATGAATTTTCTCCACCAACAGCCCTGACAGTAGTGCAGATTTATATTAATGCATTTGTTCTTAAAAGTTAATTGTTTCTATAGTAACAGCTGATTAACGTATAATGGATGCCTCTCTTATAATAGAAAGAAAATGCCTAATCTTTGACCATTTTTTTATAAGCAGACGTTTATCCGAGACAAAAAAAGAGAGGCTGGTGAGACAGCAAGTATTTATAGCTTTTATAATGTAGGTGAGAAAAGGAAAAGTAACTATAAACGTATAAAAAGCGTGACATGTCGTTCTTTAATGATTGTAGAATTGTAATTGAAGGCAAATAGTTCCAGTTCCAGTTGGTCCCAAGTACTACATTCCTGACATTTCTCTCTCTCTCTCTCTCTCTCTCTCTCTCTCTCTCTCTCTCTCTCTCATACACAGATTATGATTGAATTTTGTCCCGGAGGAGCTGTAGATGCCATCATGTTGGGTAAGAATCTCAAATGTATTTTTTTATTTATTTAAATCGTTTCATGAACAGTCAATTTGATCTGTTGTCGTTAATCTTTATAAAATAAAATGAAGCTTAATAAATAAGCTGAATTTCGCCGCCAACACGGACATTTTTAGCAGAGTGGATCCACCTGTAGATGGAGCTCGAACATCCATCTTGTAGATGGAGTGAGTTTATTAAAATATGTTTTTATGTTGAACTAAACACTGTTGGATTTTGTAAGTTTGCCTTGCTACAGCCTTTAAATAAACATAATGGCTGCCAGAACAGTTGAGTTGTGTAAATACAGCCTTCACCTGACTCCATCCTGTAAATTTGGCATGGCTGGAAACATGAATAGCAGCTTTTGAGGAACTTTTCTGGCTCGAGCTGCATTTACAGGAATATTCACATTCTCCATACAGGCGTTCATTCATGGTCAGTAGCTTTAGTGTGTGTAGGTGTAGTGTCTCTTCATCATCCAGGACTTAGGAGTTATTCATGATTTTATTTTCTCTATTTAATTTTATGTCACTGTATGTTTTTACTATATTCTGTATTAAAAGACTTCTGGTACTGTTTAGTGTCTCAACATTTATTGAGAAGAATCTTTGGGATTTGCATAGTAATTTGCACTTTCTGTATGTTTTGTCTCAGAGTTGGACCGGGGTTTGACAGAAAAGCAGATTCAGGTGATCTGTCAGCAGATGCTGGAGGCTCTGGTTTACCTGCATAGTATGAAAATCATCCACCGAGACCTGAAGGCAGGAAACATTCTGCTCATGCTGGATGGAGACATCAAACTCGGTCTGTATATTACTGGAGTTGGTGGTATTAATAGTGGTAATAATAATGATGATGATAATAATAATAATAATAATAATAATAATAATAGGATCATAATAGGATGTACAAGGACAAGTGAATAATGTTTAATGCTAAATAAAAAAACAGTGTACGAGTGCTGTAGAAATTAAAGTAGATTCACTGTTACATCACCGGATTGTGATTGGTCAGTTGATTTAGTTTTCTATAACAGCAGCTCTGACAGTAGCAAAGATCCCATGATCCCTGAAAAAAACAACCCCCCCCCCCCCACACCAAACTTTACACTTGGCACAATGCAGTCAGGCAAGCACCGTTCTGACAAATGGCAAACCAAGATTCATCCATCGTATTTCCAGACAGAGAGGTGTGATTGGTCACTCTAGAGAACACGTGTCCGATGCTCTAGAGTCCAGTGGCGGCGTGCTTTACACCACTGCATCCGATGCTTTGCGTTGCACTTGGTGATGTAAGGCTGGGATGCAGCTGCTCGGCCATGAAAACCCGTTCCATGAAGCTCTCACACACTGTTCTTGAGCTAATCTGAAGGCCACACGGTGTTTGGAGGTCTGTAGCTATTGACTCTGCAGAAAGTTGGCGATTTCTGCACACTGTGTTCCTCAGCATGCGCTGACCCTGCTCTGTGATTTTACGTGGACTACCACTTCGTGGACTGAGTTGCTGTTGTTCCTAATTGCTTCCACTTTGTTTTAATAACCCCCGGCCCTGTGGAATATTTAGTAGTGAGGAAATTTCATTAATGAACTTACTGCACAGGTGGCAGCCTATCACGGTACCGCGCTTGAATTCACTGAGCTCCTGAGAGCGAGCCATTCTTACACAAATGTTTGTAGAAGCAGTCTGCATGCCTAGGTGCTGGATTTTATACACCTGTGGCCATGGAAGTGATTGGAACTCTTGAATTCATTGATTTAGAGGGGTGTCCCAAAACTTTTGGCAATATAGTGTAATTTTCATAATTTGTTCTTGCTTTAGGGTTGAAATTCAGCCTGAAGACAAACCGGAGTTCATTGATACTCAGGTTTGAAGTGCAGCTGTAACCAGCCGGAGCGATACACTTACATTTAATGGCTTTTTAAAATGTCAGGCCAAGAGCAGTAGAACAAAACACACTTCTGTTTCCACCGTTACAAACTTAAACAGCACAATGAGCTTAAAGCCACACACACCTGTTATAAACAGGACTGTAGTGTGGTGATAGAACTTGATAGATATTTAACAAATTTAACGACTTAATAAATAAATTATAATAAAACATTTAAGGTAAATTGATAAACAGGGATACACAGATATTCTGTTTAAAATTATATTCAAATCCATATTAATTAAATCATATTAATAATGTTCTTATTGTTAATACTATTGATAAAAATCTGTGAAAATATAACCCTGCTAGTATTCATGTAAAGTAATATACTGAGACAGAATAAAAATACATCAATCTGTCTCACGCCTGTGTCTTATTTTTAATAAGATAAATTTCTCCTTTTTTTCCCCAGCCGATTTTGGTGTGTCGGCAAAAAACACCAAGACTCTGCAAAGGAGAGACTCTTTTATTGGGACTCCATACTGGTGAGCACCATTATAGTTCCTGTGTTTATGATGCGTCTCACTCTGAGCTCAGGTTTTCTGCTGCTTGTCTGATAAAGTTTGACCCATGAACTCAAGTTCATTGCACATGAACTCTTGTCCACTTCAGCAAAAAAAAAAGTCACAAGACTAAGACACTCTAATGTATTAAACATTTAAGCAGACATCTTCAATCTACAAAAAATGTATTTGGTGTGGACAAACATTCCTATATTTATGAATTTAAATGTTTATCGTGCGTAATATAGTAAAGTAATTAGAATAAAGACATGAATATACAATTAAAGATCTCAATATGAATAATATAATAAAATATACAGCATATATAACAGTGTCCTGAAGACAAAGAGTGGACAAAAATATTCACTAGTTTTACAATTTCATCAGTTTTAATAAATTCAAATTTTATTTGTCATATACACAATCATACACAGTGTGACATGCAGTAAAATGTTTTTTACCACTCTCCTGTAATGGAAATAAAAATAAAACAAAACTAGAACATAAAAATATAAATACATTTAAAATCAAATGCAAATTAGAATATAAAAATATAAGATAATTTAAATCAAATGTAAACTAAAATATAAGAAATAATTCAAATGAAATTAAAAAACTAGAATATAAAAATAATATAATTTAAATCAATTGTATAGTAGAATATAAAATACAAGAAATATAATTTAAATTAAATTTAAAAACTAGAATATAAAAATTTCAAAAGTATAATATAAAAAAGACCATCAATTATACAATATATACAAATAAAAAAACGAATGAAAATAAACAGCAGTGACAAATGGCGTAAATGAAATGGGGTTATGAGAAACATCTCAAACTACAGCCTGCAGAAATTACATTAAAATAATATTAAACATTTTTAAAAAATAATTAGAAATTAATAACAGCACAAAAGTCAGTGGTCAGTAAAAGAGGGGATTAGTCATAAGAGCAACGAAGCAACCACCGATAACTCGGTGTGACGCTTCCCACACCATGCCTTTTATATCTTTTTTTTTTATATCTATCTATCCATCTATCTGTCTATACACACACACACACACGCATGCATACATACATAACGTAAATTAGTTGAGCCCAATCACAGCGTGTCTGTCTGTTCAGTGTAGAGCTCCTGCTGTGCTCTCTTTAACTGCACACCATTTATAAGTCTGTTTTCTAAAAAAAAAAAAAAAGAGATAAACACATGTATTCGAGGTGTATCCTTTCACTCTGAACTGAACGTTTCAGTTAAAACACTGATTGACCGACCTTGTGCAATCTGACCTCTGGTTCCTGGAAAGAAAGAAAAAGTTCTGTGCACCTTTGGTCCGGCGAATAAAGAACAGCAAAGGAGAGGGAACGAAGTATAGCTTATTATCAGATGTGTGTAAAGAGAGCAGGTTATCAGTTTAATATCATCAGAAGAGTATTGCGTGGCAAAAATATCTGATCATGCTCATTAACACTTCAGTCTAATCTACATGTCTGACTGGAGATAATTTATATCAGTAGATAAAATTCAGATATTTTAATGTAAAATAATCAACACGTTGCCTAGTGATAGTGGCAGCTAGCATTAATCAGGAGCTAATTAACTTAATAATAAAAATGATTGTGTTTGTATTTAAACTAAGAAGTTCGTAAACGATTGCAGGAATTCTTATTACAATATTTATTGTGATTTGTTTAATCAGACAGATTCATAAATTCTTCTTTTTCCTCTTTTTTTCTTTTTCTTTGTCCATTATGTCTTCAGTGTCTTCTTTTATTCCTTCTTTTTCTTGTCTTCCATTTCTTCTTTGTCTTCTTTTTCTTTTAGTTTCTCTTCTTTTTCTGTTGATGTGTTATTAATGGCACATGTGTGTATAAAACATTCACTGTGTGTGTGTGTGTGTTCAGGATGGCTCCCGAGGTTGTGATGTGTGAGACCACGAAGGATGCGCCGTACGATTACAAAGCGGACATCTGGTCTTTGGGAATAACGCTGATGGAGCTGGCTCAGATCGAACCTCCGCACCATGAACTCAACCCCATGAGAGTGTTGCTGAAAATCGCCAAATCTGAGCCTCCCACGCTGGACCAACCGTCCAAATGGTGAGACATCCAGAAACACTGAGGTCACTCGTGCAGTTGGAGGAGCTGAATAATATCGGAGTGACTTCACACGCATGTACACAAAACTCTGCTTACAAAACCTAGAGTTCTTTTTATATAGTAAGCATCAGCAAGGACTGTCATGACATCATGTCTCTCTCTCTCTCTCGCACTTGCACTCGCACTCACACACTCTCTCTCTCTCCCTCCCTCTCCCTCTCGGTGTCTTTCTTGGTCTGTTCTTCAGTAAAGAAGATCTTACTCCACTCTGTCTGGTGTGTGTGTTCATGCGTATGTGTGAACATAAAGATAGTACAAATCTTCTTTCTTTCTTTCTTTCTTTCTTTTTCTTTCTTTCTTTCTTTCTTTCTTTCTTTCTTTCTTTCTTCTTTCTTTCTTTCTTTCTTTCTTTCTTTCTTTCTTTCTTTCTTTCTTTCTTTCTTTCTTTCTTTCTTTCTTTCTTTCTTTCTTTCTTTCTTTCTTTCTTTCTTTTCAACATAAGGATTAGTGGTAAGTTGAGGGATATAGCAACAAGCATAGCAGTATTAACTACACAGGCTAATGGAAACATCTCGTGTGTGTGTGTGTGTGTGTGTGTGTGTGTTGAAGGTCGAACAACTTTAAGGATTTCCTGAAAAAAGCACTGGATAAGAATCCCGAGTCGCGTCCTTCGGCCTCTCAGCTCCTTGAGGTGAGAGTGTATGTTGTGTTGCTCCCTTTACACTGGTGTGGTATTTAACTCGCGCGTGCGCGCACACACACACACACACACACACACACACACACACACACACACACACACACACACACACACACACACAGAGTACTGAATGAGGGGGAAGAAGGAAGGTGAATTGAGTGTGAATGCTTGTTATCTGCTCGAGTCCCAGACGCCAGTTTGGGTTCAATTAAAATGGGCGTCATCACTTCCTATTTAGATTTGGAGGATGGCTGGAATGATGGTAATTTGCATATTTTCTCTCTGAGTTGGAGGGAAAGATAAAAGGAAACTGGATTTTTTTGTTTTTCTGTCAGGAACCGTTTTTTTCCCACTTGCTGATTCGTTATTTTTCTATTTACAAAAATAAGGTGAACAAGGCAGAGGGAAGAGGCGGCGTTACTGTTCACACTGCAGTGTTGGTCATTGCATGTACCCAGGTGTTTTATACATAGAGCTTCTCTGTCTCTGACACTCTAAAATGAGATTTTTCCATGTCTGTGGAGTATAATTACAGATAAACACTGGATTCAGTAATGTGTAAAGAGTTTCAGAGATGATTACACATAGCTGCTGTCTGTGAAACAGACTGTGTGTGTGTGTGTGTGTGTGTGTGTATGAAGGTAGAATGTTAACAGGACTCTGTGGTGACAGAACACTGCGGTCAGGGACAGGCTAACAGATGGTAAACGTCCGTGTGTGTGTGTGTGTGTGTGTGTGTGTGTAAAAGTGAAGGCTTCATGTCAGGCTTTTGTTGTCACAGACACCGTATTCCAGATGTTAACACGCGTGGGATCGAATAGCTTGAAGCTTCAGTCAGTAATGAACAAAGCTGAGTTAGCAGATTATCAGTACAATCAGTACATGTTTAATTTAATACAGTTAATTTAATAGTACAGGTTAAGTTTCATTTCTTTCTTTTTTTTTTGTCTGTCTATCGCATTTAATTTCACTCAGACTCCACGAATGGACTGATGGGTGTAAAAGTGACCTGACACATGGGGTGTTGATGTTAAACAGGTGTCCTTACACCTCTATTAGTTGTTAGATACATTAGCCTCATGGAAAACTGAAGGAGCATCCCTTTCATGCTAGAAAAGAAGTCTTAATTTGGAAGTAGGTTATGAAGCAGTGGCTTAGATTGAGGTTTTCCTCTGTGTGCATTTCAGAAAGCAGTAGAAGGCTAACAGGAAGTGATCATGTGGTTTCCTCTGAACATGAAAACATGAGCCATTAAACTGGTTACAAATGATTTATAATTAGGCTGCAAATTTAGCTTCTAACAGAAATGTTAATTTTGGTTCTGAAAAATAAATTAAAATAAAGACTTGGATCCCTGATGATCTGATATTCCTGGATGCCTATATTCAGGGTTCCTGCGGGTCTCATTATGTTCCTCTCTTGCTCATACATGAGCTTCACCTTCGCCAGCTGGTCTCATTCAATTAGCCCGCGTGCAGAGGGGATGAATAATGAATGAACATTATTTTTCCCTTCTCCACTACACTTATGCTTTCACAGCGTGCTCTGTGTGTGTGTGTGTGTGTGAGGGAGTAACTCTGCCTCCTACCTGTGTACCAACCAAGCCTTGTTTTTCATCACACACTGAATTAAATCTGCTAACCCAAGCCGATTTCTTTCTGCATGTTCTGGACAATTAGGTGATTTCCCTTTATAAAACCTTTCATGCGTTCTCGGAGGCTCTGCCCACATGCCGTCATCAGTGTTTGTTCACTGCTAATGATCACACTAATGCTTTCTACTTTAAACACAACTATGCCTTGCTATAGTGCTACAACGATCAGGCATAACATTATGACCACCTGCCTAATATTGTGTTGCTCCCCCTTTTGTTGGCAAAACAGCCCTGACCCATCATGCACTGTGTATTCTGACACCTTTCTATCAGAACCAGCATTAACTTCTTCAGCAATTTGAGCAACTGTAGCTCGTGTGTTGGATCGGATCACACGGGCCAGCCTTCACCTCCCACGTGAGCCTTGGCTGCCCATGACCCTGTTGCCAGTTCACCACTGTTCCTTCCTTGGACCACTTTTGATAGATACTGACCACTGCAGACCGGGAACACCCCACAAGAGTTGCAGTTTTGGAGATGTTCTGATCCAGTGGTCTAGCCATCACAATTTGTCCCTTCATCAAACTCGCTCAAATCCTTACACATTTTTCCTGCTTCTAACACATCAACTTTGAGGACAAAATGTTCACTTGCTGCCTAATATATCCCACCCACTAACAGGTGCCATGATGAGATCATCAGTCTTATTCACTTCACCGGTCACTGCTCACAATGTTATGGCTGACCGGTGTATTTTGATAGTATAGGATGTCGGCCAGACTGTAGATCAGGGTAATCCTAGGCACATACATATTTAGCTTGCGTATACTGAATAAGGAACTTTGAAGTGATGTGGTCGCTGCCTTCACTACATTCACAAGACCTGGCTAAGACTTGGCCAGGAACTGCCTGAGGACTGGCTAGGACCCAGGTAGGAACTGGCTAGTAAATGGCTAAGACCTGACTAAGATCTAGCTGAGACTTGGCATTTCGGATGAGGCCACATGTGTAGGCTGTGGTTTGGGACGTTGACTATGTTCCTGATATAAACCCTTTCCCGTTTGTCATTTTTGTGTTTCTTAGCATCCCTTCGTGAGCTCGGTGAACACGAATCGTCCCCTGATGGAGCTGGTGGCTGAAGCTAAAGCTGAAGTGATGGACGAGCTGGAAGAGGACAGCAATGAGGAAGCGGACGAGGATGAGAATCACGAAATCACGGCTGTTAGTGGTTCTCTTTTCTTGTTCTTTCTTTGTCTCTCTCACACACACACACACACACACACACACACACACACACACACACACAGAGATCTTCAGAGGTCTTTGATCCAGATTTAGTTACAGTAGACAAAATGATTAAATAAAACATCTTGGGCTCAACAGCTGATATTCAACAGTCTGCATTCCATTCAAAAAACAAAACAAAAAAACCCCAAACTTTTTCAACTTAGATGAGGTCAACTTTGAGGAATAGCTGAAATATCTAGTTTTATGTATGAAATCTATGTATGAAACTCATACCTACAAGACTCATGATTTCTGATTACACTGTCTTTATAGGAGTCTGATTTTAAACTGGGGAAGTGCTGAATTAGACGGTGTAACGTTAAGGGTCAGAGGTCAGATTAGGATTTGTTTATGACTAAACTGAGAAGTTATGAGTCAACACATTTATATAGACCAAGAGCATTACGGAAAATTTTGGGGGAAAAAAGCCTACACACGCACACCCCTCAGTTTAGTCTCTCTCTCTCTCTCTCTCTCTCTCTCTCTCTCTCTCATTGTGTAACACTTCCTTTAACCTATTCTAGCTGAATTGGTGCTCATCGTCCCACCCAACTTGGCGTCTCTGTATAAAGCTCTATTTTAAATCTGGCTGGCATTTCATTCAGCGATAACCTTGATTTCACACACACACAGACACAATAACACAATCACCACACTGCTCTCCCTCTTCTCATTCCCCTCGCTCGGTTCTAATGAACAGTGGAACGATCGATCTGGCTTATTAAACATCCTTAAAGCCATTTAAACAGCTGTTTACAGACAGAGTCGTACAAGGAGTTTGAAAAGTCAGGAAGAAAATGAAGAAAAAGTGTATGTAGGAATAAAAATCTAGGGTTTGGAAAGCTTTCACTGCAAGAGGTCTTGTTTCTGAAATTTGAAGCTCTTAATAATGATTAATAATTAAATAAAAATAAAAAATAACACACTTTAAAACTGAAACTGTTAGATTGTGTAACTCCCAAAAAAAGGCTTTGTCCAGAGTGAGACCTCTTGATGTTACTCCATGTCTTTATGAACATTGAGTTGTGTTTTGATAAAACTATTATGTATGTCTTTATTTTATCATTGCTCAGTTATTCTTCTTTTGCACATGAATGAAAATATGAGGCTAATGAGGAAGTTTCCACTTCTAGATTTTAGGTCACGTTTAATTTATTTTCAGATATTTTCTCTTATTCTTGCAGCCTCCGGGAAAAGATCCCTCGGAAACGAGTCAGACTAGTTTAGAAGGTGACCACACGCCTCTCCCCGAGAGTCCCGTCGACTTGGAGTCGTTGAAACTGGAGAAAAAGCTTTCTGATGAGGATCGGGACAAACCTTCCAGCTCGGATTCTGGGATCGAGGACGGGAAAAGTACGCCAACGTCAGAAGAAGAAGGAAAAGGGGTGGAGTCTCTGGAATATGAGTGCGAATCACGAACTTCGCCGCTCCCTGTACACAAAACAACGGAGCTGGAAGGCCAAGAGGCACGAAAGGGCAGAGCCGTGGACGAACACATAACACCAGATCTCCCCCTGGTGGTGCGGAGTGAAAGCGTGTGTGAAAAGCGTCAACAGGAAGTGGAACAGGAAGCGGACGTTCTGCTTCATGCCAATGGTGGGAGGAACAAACGCTGCTCAGAATCGGGGAGTCAGATGTCAGAGAGTTTCGACATCAACCTGACCTCCATGGGGCATAAAGAGAGTGGCACACAGGTGTGTGTGTGTGTGT
>JAUCMX010000014.1:795762-810762 GCA_033459395.1 Hemibagrus guttatus | reverse complement strand
TTTTTTTAATCTTTCTTTTCTTGTATTTTATCCTCTTTCTTTCACTCCTTCTCCCCTCCTCTACTTCATGCTTTTTGTCTTTTTATCTTTATCATGCTTTTTATTTTTGTCTACTTTTTTCTACTTATTATTTCTACTTACTTCTCCTCTCTTCTTTCACCACGTCCTCTCCGTCTCTCTCTTCTCTTTTTTCTCATGCCAGACTCTCAGAGCTCTCAGAGTAAAGAGTCTATTTTTGGTGTCCTGTTTGACTTCACGTCCTCTCACTGAGACACATTAATGCACGAGAGAGAGAGAGAGATAGAAACAGTGTGAGAGAAACAGAGTGTGTGTGTATGTGAAAGAGAGAGAGAGAATCTGTGTGTGTGTGTATGTAAACAAATGGGACCTAATGGAATGAAACGGACATTGGGGTTGTAATGCATTGCAGTCTGCACACTATGTTTAATATCTCTGGTTATAGCCTGGTTATAACCTGTTATAATCTAACGCATGTTTATAAAGGCAGGAGGTGTTTCATGTTTGCACTGTAACACGGCCCAGTGTGTTAAAGCCCTCTGGTCCCATCAAGTACGATCAAACAAAAATTCATCTGTTTGGGAACTAAATAGATGGACTTTAAAAAATAAAAATCATTGTCATATAGACTTTACTGCCATCTAGTGGTGACTCTTATTTTTCTCTTTCATTTTCTTTTTTTCTTTATCTTTTCTTTTTCTGTTTCTCGCTGCCTTTCAATCCTTCGTACAGGTAAATTCTCCTCGCACATCTTTTTCTTCCGTATTCCATCATCTTTTCTCTTTCTCTCTCTCTCCTCCTTTTATTGTGAATATCTTTCTTCTCTTCACTCTTACCATATTTTCTTTCCTGTTCTCAATTCATCTTCACCATTTCTCTTCTCTTTCCTTTTCCCCTTCCTTCCTTCCTTCTCTTTTTCTATGTTATATTTTTCTCTTCTAACCTTTGCTCTGTGTATCATTTTTATCCTTGTGTGTGTGTGTGTGTGTGTGAATCAGTGTGAGTTTAGTCTGTAAACTTTTTTGGAGAGTTCAGCTTGGAACAAGTGAATCATCAGATGAGTCGTTCTGTAGGAGAAATTCAGTTGCAGCAGAGCAGAGTGACAAAAGACAGAGGGGGTTTGTTTGTGTGTGAGAGAGAGAGAGGAGAGAGCTGTGATGCATTCTGGGTATTGTGTGTGACAGTGAAGTGAATGCATGCCATGACGTCTTAAACAGTAAATAACAAAATCATAATTTTTGCAGCCTACGCTGAGCAAAATATGAAAAAGCTGTCAGTCAAAAAATTATTCTTCTGAAATTTTGTGTTTTAGGCGACAGGAGCTGAGAGAGCTGCGTCTGATCCAAAAGGAGGAACATCGCACTGTAGCTGCCCTCAATGCCAAACTGGAGACTCAGAAAGAGCTCATGCAGAGACGCTTCGACCAGGAGATGAATGTGAGACCATATACACACACACACACACAGCACTGACACTGGAGACTCCTTCACCAGATCACACAAACATACACACGCACGCGCGCACACACACAGATACACACAGATATACAGCGTTGACACTGGAGACTCCTTCACCACATCTCACACACACACACACACACACATATATACAGCGCTGACACTGGAGACTCCTTCACCACATCACACACACAATTGCATTCCAATCTGATCCGATTTTGTAAAACGTCCAGTTTGATCCATCAGTTACTTACAGAGCAACGTTACTTATAACTTATTTATATAGCATGAATAATAATGAACAATGAATCAGAGTAAAATAAAGAATAGTATAGAAGATAGAAAGAATAGGAGGGAGAGAAAGAGAGAAATAAAAAAGATAAATAAGCAAGATAACAAAAAAAAAGGAAAAAAAAGGATATAATAAGAACAAACAGTAACAAAGAAAGAAAAAGTTAAAAACAATAAAACAAAAACCCAAAACGTAAGAAACAGAAATAAATAAACCAAAATTTAAATTAAAATAATGAAGAAGGGAAGAAAGAGAAGAGAGGCGTGTACACTAAAATAGAAGTAATTTAATCTCAGACTCAGGTTTAATCTTGGTCGATGTGTGTGTGTGGTCTTCTCTTGCAGGCAAAGAAGAAGTTCTATGACACGGAGCTGGAGAACCTGGACAAGCAGCAGAAGCAGGTCATTGAAAAAATGGAGCTGGAGCACGCCGTGGGTCTGCGTGACGAGACGAAACGAATCCGGATGGAGCAGGAGCGAGAACTACACCGGTTCCAGGACCAGATGAAACTATGCAAAAAGGAGGTGAGCTGCTGAGCTGAGAACGAGAGAACCATGGCACGTGAGATGAGATGAGCTGAACGGGAACATCTTGACATGTCTGACCGACTGTGATGACCTGAAGTGTTTGTGATGTTCTGACACGTCTGTATTTTTCCAGGTGAAACATGGAGTGGAGAAGTTGCCCAGGAACCTGAGGAAGGAGAGTCTAAAGATCCGCATGAATGAATTCCAGCTGAAAAAAGTGTCTGAGGTGAGAAAGAGAAAGAAGAGAAAGAAAGGAAATGAAGGAAAGGAGTCTGTTTGTTGATATTGCAGTGATGCTTTCTATTAATGCTAAAGTAATATTTTATATAAAATAATAAAGTAAATAAATAAGTAATAAATCACTTGCATAACAGTGGCTCTGGCTGTGCTGCAGTACATTAATCAACACCTTTTTGACCAGTCAATATGCAAAATTCAAGACTGCTCACTCGTGTGTGTGTGTGTGTGTGTGTGTGACAGGAGGAACAGTTTAGAGCAAAACAGAAAAATGATCTGGACTCGACGATAAACAACATCATCGCTAAGAACAAAACAGAGATTGCGGAAACAGAGCGCCAGTGTCTCGAGAAGAAACAGCATCTGATCAGAGGTATACACACACACACACACACACAGAAGAAACCTGATAATAATTAAATAAATAAGCAAATGAAAGAAAAGGAAAAAAGAAGCTTGTGAATTTCTATGCACAATCCTTAGACATACACACAAAAAAAAGGAGTTTAAAAGTCCATATGAATGTATTCCTACTGACCAGAAGCTTCTGAGGTGAAGGAAAGAAAGGCAGGAAAGCAGAAGAATAACTAGAAGGTTTTATTCCAGCAGTGTAGAGATGATGATGATGATGATGATGATGATGATATAAAACAGTTTGTTGTGTTTGTGTTGTGTGATATTTAGAGAAGGAAGGAGCTATTTGGGAACTGGAGGAGAAAAATCTGCTTGAGAGATGGCAACTCCTCAAACAGCAGCTGAAGGAGCAGTACTTCCTGCAGAGACACCAACTACTGAAAAAACATGAGAAGGTCTTGACTTTATACACACACACACACACTCGCGCACACATACACTACCACTCCAATAACATAGTTAATTCCACAGAGCTGATTCGACTAGTGATTGGACAGGAGTCAGTGATTCATTTTCTGTAACAGCTTTAACATTTAATGTAACTATAAATTGATAAAAAGCCTGGCACTGCTCACAGTGTTATGGCTGACCGGTGTAATCACCTACAGGGATCAGTATTTTATTGTAAAGTGTGTGTGTTTCACAGGAACAAGAGCACATGAACTGTTACAACCAGCGTATGATCGAGCTGCTTAAAGTGCGACAGCAGCAGGAGAAGAACAGGCTGCCAAAGATCCAGCGCAGTGAAGCAAAAACTCGCATGGCCATGTTTAAGAAGAGTCTGCGCATTAATTCGTCGGGCAGCGCCGCAGAAGACCGCGAGAGGATCAAACAGGTCAGTGTCACATCTTCTAAAAAAATTTTACACAGTCAGCATGAAATTTGCACCATAGCATCATCAGGCCAAACATTTTAGTCTCTCATGTTTCATTCATAATTCTGACTGCAAAGTGTGTGTGTGTGTGTGTGTGTGTGTGTGTGTGTGTGTGTGTAGTTTGGTAAGCAAGAGGAGAAGAGGCAGAAGGCGGAGCGACTCCACCAGCAACAAAAACATGATAACCAAATGAGGGAGATGATGGGGCAGTGTGAGGGCAACCTCCGAGATCTCCAGCAACTACAGGTCTGTAATGCTATCTCTCTCTCGCTCGCTTGTGTATATATTGTCTTTCTTTCATTTCATTCTTTCATTCTATAGAATTCTCATTCTCTCACACACACACACACTCGCTCTCAATCTGAACAGCGAGTGTGTTTCATGTACTTTATAATTCACTGTTCTGTTGAATAGTCCGTGCTATCATCTTCCTGTTCTTGTCATTTTCCTACATTTCATGCTGTGTGTATGGTTATGCATGTGAGGAATCAAATGTGAATCAGATCATCTCCACCCAAACTGCATTTTTGACTCATTTCTCTTCTTTTGTATAGCATGTAACTTAGCATTAGGGATGAGAAACAAACACTCAAGCTTGATTCCTTCAGTGTTTTTCTGCTCATTATCACTCATTTATCACCTCGGTTGCATTATTTTTTAAAACTTCAGAACGAGAAATGTCACCTGCTGGTGGAAAACGAGACTCAGAGACTGAAATCACTGGATGAACATCATAACCAGCTGCTGAAGGAATGGAGAGCTCAGCTGCAACCTCGCAAGAAGGTTCTGGATTTCATCTCTGCTACATCATCTGTTATTTTTAACCTTTAACATGGAACTTAATAATAATAATAATAATAATATCATTATTATTCCATGTAGAGACAGTTATTAAATTATTTTAATACAAATTGTTTAATTTTTATTTAATAAACTGCTCCTGATGTCAGGTTCTGGAGGATGAGCTGAACCAGAAGAAGCGTGAGCAGGAGAATTTCTTCCGGATGAGCGAGGACTCTGAGTGTGTGAACCCCAGCTCTCCCAACAGATACACCAAATTCCTGCCATATACAGACTCCTCCACCACTTAGGACTCCGCCCACTGGCCACAATCAACCAGTCACAATCGTTGTGCTCCTCTGTAGCCACGCCCACTAGTCCAGGTAGATCATTTGCTCATACAGGATTCGCACATGCTCACCTTTTTGCAGGTGGTATTAAATTTGTTTTATTTTTATTTATTAAATAATATAGAATGAAAAAGTGGTGTATCCCAGATGACTCTAAAATAAATATAAAGAGTCAGAGATTTAAATACATTTTTTATATAAAGATAAAAAAAATTAACTGGTGGAAAGAAGTACATCCTTAATAAAGCCACTTAAACTGTATTTTCACACCAAAGCCAGTAATCGGGATTTGATATTATTATTATTATTATTATTATTATTATTACTACTACTTTTTCGGGTCAGTGATTATTTTATCAGCTTATATTCAAAATATTCCTTTTCCTACAAACAAATTATAAACGCATTTAGTGTTGCCAAATACAGTGTACAAAAGAAGAAAACTTAAGTCTATTTTTTCTATTCTATTCCCTTTAATAAAATGTTCTATTATATAAATCTAAAAAGCAAATGTTCAACACTCTTAACGTTCCGCTTCAGCTGTTCATGCGTTTCAGAAATGTTTAGTTTGTAAGAAGTTTTAGGTTTCAGTGATGAAGTAAATTGGTACTTTTTTTTTTTTTTAGTATTTATGTACTGTTTTTGATTTCTGCGCCAATGTGAGTCGCAGAATTACTGTAAAGTGCAACACTGGATAGAAACTGACTAAAGAAAAAAACCCATGCACAGAATATTAACCAAATTTAACACACACCAAAAAAAAATGTTATTAAATATGTACATGTTAAAGAGGATTGTTGCTGTCTGGGGGAAAAAGTT
Organism: Hemibagrus guttatus; assembly: GCA_033459395.1. NCBI lineage: Eukaryota > Metazoa > Chordata > Actinopteri > Siluriformes > Bagridae > Hemibagrus > Hemibagrus guttatus. The sequence goes on along the minus strand of JAUCMX010000014.1, from coordinate 804,994 downwards.
ACGCTCGCTCTAATAATAATATTAAAAATCTGCATTTAGGTGTAAAATATCTTTTTCCAAAAACTGTTAAATATTTACTTTAAGGGTTGCATTACTAAAATGATACTGAATTATTTTGGGGCTCAGCTGTATCAGGATCATTCTCTGACATTATGTAATAACACAAAATCTATCAAACACAATTGGAAAAAATTTATTTGAAGGTTTTTAACCAACAGCGATATAAAAACGTTTATTTTTAATAATTTGTTTACTGACACTTTATGCACTGACACGTCAACTTCAATACCTTTTTCCTGATGCAATATTCTTCACCAACTTTTCATTTATTCCTTTAATTATTATTATTATTATTATTTTTAAGTGGGGCAGATAATCAGGTACAGAGAGGCCTTAAGTTATCTTTGCAACCCCAAGGGTAATTTAAATCAACTTATTTTCTGAAAAGTTTCTACCTGACTGCACTGTTTATTAGTATTATTCTGTTTTGGGACTTTTTTGTTTTTTTATTGCTATTTTTATTTTAACCAAAAAGGGTGTAAAGGGGCTCCTCCGTGTGAAAGGAACCTTTGATGTACAGGATTCTAATAAAGTTGACTTTATTATTAATTTATTTTTCAGGTTTTTTTCCTACTTTTTTTTTTTTTTTTCCGGGTTCAGGTCCGTAAATATGTAGAGAGAATTTACACACTGAACTGATTGGATTTGAAATGTTTATTTAGGTTTTATTAAAAACAAAATTGCACTTGACATGGAGAGAGGGGAAAAAAAAAAAGCATACAGGTTACAGAAATGTCTGCAGAATCGCCCAGATTTTCATCGGCTCGTGAAAGTGGTCCTTTTCCTTCAAAGCTCTCGCTCACTTGCAGGATTTCCTCCTCCCAATTACAGCTCTCTTCCTGCCTGCGTCAGGGTTTCGGTTCTCGCGGTTTCCTGGGCTATAAGACGTGACGCTGCACAAAATCTTGGCTTCCTACATTTTGTGTTTCCAGATTATCTCCATCTGTTTAGTAACCTCATAGCCAGTTCCTAATGTTCTGTTTAGATTCATCCATTCTGACTTGAGACACCAAAATATGTTGTTTTGGCTGTTTTTCATCTCTTGGCACTAAGTGACACTGCACACGCCAGTCTTCTTGAGTTAATACTGTTGGAACATACCATTTGTGTACATGTAGAGGGGTGTTCTTTATAAAATATTAGCCAACTTCCATCAACGTAGCCAGTCTTTTGGTTATAGTAGAAGTATACAGAAATTTCCCAGACACGAGTGAAATGTTTTAAAGGCATTTCTGACGATGTTTCTGTCTTAGAAACTCGTATTAGAAAAATATAATTAAATATTAAAACATACGATGGACATTACACAATAAGTCAGTCTTGTAGTCTGGAAAATCTTCAAATTGCTTTTCATCAAACATCGTATGCTCCTACAAGATCGTTCCACGGCATATATTTTGGGAAAATATTGGTGTTAAAGCAGAAACCGTTAATAATATTAGTTTAAAGAAGTCGTGTCTCTGAGCATCGTCACTCTTTTTAAACCCTGTCCTTCTCACATGATAAACGCAATCCAAGCCTGAAAAAAGCCTACACTTTAAAGCGACATACCGAGGTCTGCAAAAAGAAAATGAAAATACAAACAGATGTAGTGTTCCTCACTTAAAAAAAAAAATAGTATACTTGAAACCAGTCAAGCATGCACACGTTACACACGTTAAACACGTCATAAAATACTGAATGTATAAGCACCATCGTCAGTAACGCAGGACTGCTGAACAGAAACTGAATGTTTTTTTTAATTGAATCTTTTGTGAGCAAACGGCTCGAATGAGGAATATTTAGAGTTTTCTGTTTCACGTCGTTCTGCTCTGTCACAGTAATGAAATTTGTGAACTTCACCTCTGAAAGTAAAAAAATTAGGGATGCATCGCTATTTGTTTCCATACGCTGTACAAATACATGTTTACTCACAGATACTGAAAATGAATCAGTCAGGGGCTTGAGGGGATATTTCATTCTGCTGTGTTTATTCCGGTTCCTGACGCGTGAAGGTCCGTGGAGAACCGTTCTCGTTACCGATGCATCCCTGTTGTTAAAAAGTGCAAGTTGAAGCATTGCAGCAAAATCACCCAGACGTGGCTTGAAAATGTGTAAATATCGCATAAAATAAAAATAGACGGTATACAAAAACGCCGTGTAGGATTTCTAACACTTCTATAAAGGTTTTCTGCGTCGTCATAGTAGCACACCGAAGCACAAGGCTAACGTCTCCCTGTGAGAGATGAATTCAACAGCTGACCCGAGTTTCTACTCCATGTTTCTGTACGGTCGCCACGCTTCATTAGCCATTGAGATGTTTCCGCTAACGTACAGAAGCTCTGAGAACTTGGTGTTTAATATTGTTAATATTATAATATTGAGGCACAATAGATAGCGAGAAGGCTGTGAGAAGTCACTTATACGTATATATTGCTAGTCTGTTATAGCTAAAGATAAATATAAAAAATAGTACTAGTTTGGTTAGCATGCATAGAAAAAAAAAAAGGATATGGGTTTAACAGTGTGACGGTTGTCGTTTTCTCCCAAAGAAATGTCTCATGTCCCGACATCCCTGAAAAAAGGGACAGTAAAAACCGTGACGCGAGTGCAAACGAATAATGTTCGACTCGCAAAAGAATGGGATGAGACGTGGAGTGTAAAGGTCCCCATAAATAACATGGACTAGTTAAATAGATATGAAAAAGGGGAGCGGTCTGAAAGGTATCTAGTGTTTCTTGGTTAAGTAATTGGAAGGGATCCAGCCCTCGGACATTGAACCATCACTTATGTTTTTGCAAAACCACCAACCCGTGCTGTTCCTCTCGAGCACCTCGAAGACGGCGCCTTCTTTAAACCCCGGAGTTTGATCGTCTCCTTCGAAGTCCGCTACGGCTAAGAAAAGCTCTTCCTTCGGTGGATCTTTGATCAGAGGAGGGAGTTTGTCTCTTGGAGGCTGCGGTTTATCGGCTTTAGCAAGCGGTTTTGGAGGAACCGGAACCTTGACCTTGGGAGATTCCTCCTTCTCTTTGTCTTTGGAAGCGGGAGGGGTGGCGGCTTTCGGTTTTGGAGGTGGCGGTCTGCTCTGGGACGCGGGAGCAGGCTTGTTCTCCTGAATGTCTTTCAGAGGAGCTTTGATGTCCGTGGAACTCGGTTTGGTTTCCGGCTCTGAAGTTTTCTTTGGTGGTGGAGGTCGTCTCGGGGCAGAGCTGGGCCTCTGGGGTGGCTCTCTCGGGCCGGGCGGTTGCGGTTTAGGGATTTCTACAGAATCGTGGCCGTTTTGCTGTTTGGGTGGACATTTCGGTTCGCCGTTGTTGGAGGAAGTTCCGTTCTGCTGGCTGGAGTCTGTGTCGGGAAGTTTGGACGGACGCAGCTTGCTCCTCAGGTTGGTGATGTCGAGCTCGCTCTTGCTCGGTGGTTCCGTTTTTGTGGCTGGCGGAGGTTTGGGTTTAACGACCGGTTTCGGTTTGAGGAAAGGTGGAGGACTGACGGATTCCACTTTCTCTTCTTGGCTTTCGGATTTGGGCTTCGGCGGTTGCTTGGGCACCGGCTTCAAGTTGAACAACTTTACTTCCTTGGCAGAAACCTTGTGGCCACATTCCAACCCCATCTCATTCCTCAAGTGCAGAGGCTTGTTCTTCTCATCCTTCTTTGGTTCTGGAGGCTTTTCGGATTTGAACGGTGCCGGTTTGGGAGACACCAGGGGCACGATAACTCCAGGAGCTGGAGGTTTGGGAGGAAGCGGTTTGTAAACGTCTGTTTTAAGCTTCTCCTCCAACTCCAGGCTCTTGTTGATGGACTCTCTCCTGGGAGGAAGAGCTGGTTTTTCCTCAGCTGAAGATGAAGAAGGAGCCGGAGGCGAAGAAGGAGCTGGAGGCAGCGGGCCAGAGAAAGGTGAGTTGTTCTTCGGGGCGTTGTATTTCCAGTCTCTCAGTTTGGGACGGGTGGCGAAGTCGGCGGTGGAGGATGGCTCGTCTGGGAGAGGTTTGGACCAGGTATCTTCTGTGGTGGTGTTATTGTTAACGGAACCGTCCTCCAGCTTCAGCTGAGCCAATTCGCCAGGCAGAGGAGCTAAAAAGTTGGGCCTGGAAGCGCTGCTGGTTTTCTTGTATTTATCTAAGAAGGTGACTGGAGCCCAACCTTCTTTATCATCAATCTGAATGTACCACCAGCCACTCGAGTTCTTCTCAATAACCTGGAGAAGGACAACAAATAGAACCAGGATAAACATCCCGACTTCTCAATGTCCTGCTGATTTATAGAGCTGATATCATTTCAGTTAAATAGAGAAACTGTGAAGATTAAAATCAACAACAAGGACTGACGAGGACGAGACAGCCCAAGAGATACGCAGAGAGGATGGAAACAGAATTTAAAAAAGAAAGAAAAGTGAAAGAAGGAATAATAGAATGAAAGAGAAAAAAAAAGATACAGAAGGAAAAAAATTGAAATAAAAGAATTATTTTCTGTTTCCTACGTCTTTCATAATGTAATAGTGAACAATGGACAGGTTTTTATATTTCTATATATTTTCTTGTCTCACCTCGACTTTAACTCCAGCCTGAAAGCTGATTCCATCAGGGATGGTGGTCTGAAAGTCAGCGATGGTGTAGTACTCCTCCTCCACCTGCGGGGGCACCGGAGGCTTCGGCAGGTTCGTCCCACGGGGCTACAGGACAAAAATGAAAACAGGAAAATAAACACCACTCCGTTGGTGAACACTGGGGTTTAAAGGCGCAACTTTTCCACCAATCCGATCTCTCACTCCATCACAAGAAAGAAATCCATCCTTTTATTTTTTTTTATAAACGTAAAAAACATATCAAAGAAAATGTTGCTTTTGGTTGCTCCCTGTTCGGGGTCGCCACAGCAGACCAACTGGTCCGCACAACAGCTTGGCACAGGTTTTACGCCGGATGCCCTTCCGGACGCAACTCTCCCATTTTTCCGGGCTTGGGACATCCGCATGGCAGGTGAGAAACCCACCACTGAGCCACCAGTGCCTGTAACAATGAAAATGTAACGGAGGAAAAAGCTGCAGTGTCTTACTATAGAGAGATCTCGTCGTGGAGGAGGTCTCTGTCTCACGTCGGCCTCTGCAGGAACAGAACACTTATTACTCTCATAATATTATGAAAGTGAATATTAAATAAAAAACTAATATTAAATAAATTTTCCAATTCAAGTTTCTTTGGATCGGGATGCTGAGTGTGAAAAGGCTTTAAACATAGAAATAAAATATAAATAACATTTTTAATGAAGATTAAGTGAAGGTACTTTTCTTGTTGTCGTTAAACGGACTGAATCTCTCTCTCTGGTTCTCTTTATTCTCCTTGTTGCTGTTTTGTTTACACGCGCCGTCTAAATCATTAGCGCTCGAGTGCGACGACATTTTTTGGCTCGACGCATCAGATTTTTTCAGATATGATGCCGGAGCCCAGCCTTCTTTCCCCTGATACCTATACACACACACACACATTATTCAACCTTTTGTGAATAAATATTAATAGTAACAGGCTTAAACATTTCAAAAAACATAAAATTACAAATTTAAATATTTAATAAATATATAATTAAATGATTTAAGATTATAAGAGACAAAACATACAACACTTAATACTTTTAATACATAAAAATTTACCATATTTTCACCTGAAGGTTTATTTCTACACAACACAGGAAATATTCTCAAGTGAAAATGATTAAATATATATACTTTTAGACGTTTCAAATCCATTTTAAAACACAAAGTTAATTATTGATAATAATTTAGCGCTGATATTTTATTTTTTTTAAAACATAATTAAAGCAGGAAGTCCAGCCCAGTCTCTCTCCCTTTTCAATTTTTTTTAATGAAACTCTAACGGATCAATTCTTCTGCTTTATTAAGCTGAAAAAACATATATGAATAAATTCATTTAAAAAGAAAAAACAGAAGCATCAGCATTTTTAACCTGATCTTCCACCAGCCTTCCAGATTTTTCTCCATCACCTCCACCGTCATTCCCTTCTCCAGATCGATTTCATCCTGATCACGAGCCGAGTACGGATAAATCACCATGTACTTCTCTTCTGGGGAAAAGAAACAAAACACAAGCTCCTTCAGATCCAGCAACCGTCCAGCTCTTCATTTATATTCCAGAATTTTAAAGCAACAAATCTCTTCTCTTACTTTCACTGTTTATACAGAAAAACAGACCTCTGGTCATCAGATAGATAGATAGATGGATGAATGATGATGGCAGCAGGCCTTCAGGGTTACATCTGAAATGTCTACAGTAGCTTTTACACCACACAGTGCTATGAGAGCTCTGGACTCTGATTGGTCAGAAGGTGATGATTAAATCTCTATAACAGCAGATCTGACTGTAGTGCAGCTTCACATCACAGCTTTATTTAACACTCTCACTAATATTAATGATCAGAGATGTAAGGTTTTTTTTTGAAGGAAGGAGATGTTTGTGTATGATGTGTGGAAGGAGTCTCCAGTGTCAGAGGAGAGAGAGAGAGACAAGGGAGAGAGACAGTGTGTGGTGAGACTGTTAGCCGCTATCATTAAATGGATAAAAGTATTATTATTAATAAATAAATAAATAAATAAATGGAATAGCTGGTCAGTTGCTGTGGTGTAATAAAGAGTCAGGGTCAGTGCTGTTAGAGGAAAATAATCAACAGTATTTGAAAGAGGAAGTCCAGTCACTTCCCAGTCACTACATCTAAATATTACATAAAAAAACTGAACCTGAGGAATCATGCAGCATCCAGTGGAGCAGTGATAAAATATAAAAACACGTCACACTGCTTTACATTCATGCAGCATGCAGCCGCAACGAAGAGGAAAAACACACACACACACACGAGGGAGGAGGAGAAGAAGAGAGGGATTTTCTCTCCACCTTGACCGAAACTCAGGCTGAACAGATCGCCTAAAGTGCGCCGGCGACCCCCGAGCCTCGGCAGTGACCAGAACCTCCGGCACACTCCAGCAGCGGGAGAATCAAACACACACACACGATAATTAAGAACCTGTAAAGTCACACACACCCTTCTCTCTCTCTCTGTCACACACACACACACACACACACACACACTTTTTCAGTACCTTCTTCTGCAGGCAGAGTGAAATCATCAGGATCGTCCTGCGCCTCCAGGCAGGTGGCAGGAACCCAACCCTGAGCATCCTCCGAACTGACAAACCACCAACCTGCAACACACACACACACACACACACGTTAAACTTCTACAGCAACGTGCATGATCTAATCACACATCATGGCCAACATCTTTCCAAATCATTTCAAATTTTTTCATTGAAACTTTTCTGTGATTTGGAGAGGTTTTTTCTCTTTTTTACATTTTCCATTTGGGATTTTTTAACTATTTTTTCATTTTGGCCGCACTGCCTGAACTCCACCTGATTATAAATCTGAGATCTTTTCTCATCACCTGACTCGTTCTTCTCGATGACCTCCACCACCTGACCGACCCGGAGGCTGATCTCGGAGCTCTCCTGCTTCTCGTAGTCGGTGACGGCGATGTACTGATCCAGGAGCAGCGGGTCGGCAGCGCTGGAGTCTCCTGCTGCCGGGAAACAGGCAGAGATTAAGAGAAACACTGACCGGTTTCTTTCTGGACAGAGCTACGGAGCGGAATGGAGAGAAGCTGCAGAGCGACAGGCCTCGCTGTTAGACGTGAGAAAGAAGCTGTTTAGTAAAACAGATGAAAAATGAGACAGAAGGAAAGAAACCAGCACCAAAAACACTGATGTTACGACACGAGCAGATCACCGTCAGGATCACGTGAGGAAAAACCCAAACCCCTGATTTACACAAAGCCCCGAAAAAAATGAAAACATCCTTGAACCTCAAACATGGTGAGATTAATGAGTTCAGGGCTTTAGTTTATTTTATAATAATCTCCGTTACTCCTCCGGGGTGAAGTGCTCACACACTCCTCTGACCACACTCAGACTGGACCCGAGGAAAAATATCACTACTCGTGGCCGGCGTATTTGGGAATTAGCATCTGACGTCACAGAGCAGGAAATAAATGTGGGTTTGTGATGACAAATATTTTTAATTCTGCTCTTTAAATTGTCATGTCTGATATATTTTACAGTTCAGACTCTCAAACTATAAAAAAAAACAGATAATCTCTCACAAAATCATTTTATATCCTGATTAAATCATTCCTTTGGGGCTTGAATTAAAGGACATGATTATTCCAATAAAGTGATAATCCGAGTAAAAGACAGGATTTGTGTCTGATCGGTGAAATTAAAACTCAGATTTATTTACATGTGTAAAATCAAACAGTTGTGCTGTTTGTAGTTGTGGTTGCAGTTACAGGACTCGGCCTGTAGGGGTGCTGTGATCATTCATTCATACTTCAGCTTTTTTAGAGGACATTTTTCACAAACACATTTTTGATTTTAATTTCTTTCCTTATTTTTTTCTCCTCAGGATTCGGCACGCGTTAGAATATTTTCTTGATTGAAATTTCTTCCTCATGAGTCTGAAGTGTGGTCTGAGGTGGAATGGGACAGCGCTAACGTGCTAATGAGCCTGTAGCTAGCGCTGCTAACTCCCCTGTTCTGTGGAGTAACACGGCTACGTCATGAGCACCACAGGAGAGTTAGACAGCCGTCTGTCTCTCACTAAATAATGATTATTTTAATTAATTATTAGGTTTTAGGGGCTAATGCACCACACACACACACACACACACACACACACACACACAGCAGCGCCCGGCCACAGCAGCAGTGTTTTACTACCTCGCTTTAGGAAAGAAGTCGCTCTCTCCACAATGCCTGATGAGGAGGAAAAAAGGATGAGAGTCAGATAGGGGGGTGGAGTCAGGGATAGAGGGGTGGGGTCAGGGATAGAGGGGCGGAGAAAGCAGCAGTCTCAAACAAAGGAAGAGTGATGTGATAAAACTCTTCAACAGATAGAACAGTACACAGTGCACTCCACGCTTCTCTTTCTCTCTTTCATTCTTTTTCTGTTTCCTTCTCTTTTCTTCTCTCTCTCTTCGCGTTCCTGCGTTCCCTTTATCGCCATAGCAACAAGTTAAAAATTATGAACACTTTGGCTGAAGAGTAAATGCTGGAGTTTTTTTTTTTTTAAAGTGAATTATTCTGAATGAATTACTGACATCTGCACATACACACACGCACACACACACCCCTAAT